>JAAEAF010001334.1:0-31833 GCA_011037195.1 Triatoma infestans | reverse complement strand
TTATTGTATATAGAGTTTTTATAACTTAATAACCCAGAAAATTTATACGATTTTTCTTATTAATAATTTATTTGACAAGAGACGAAAACCCACTTTTATAGACTCCAGTTCAAGTTTCTGACAAGTGAACGAGAGTAGTATAAGTCCTTCACTCTTGCCTTAAATATTATATTCTTTAAACAGTGAAACTAAAAAAAAGTATATAAAAAGTAAAAAAATTAATGGGACCTCTAGATCCTCAAAGGCTTCCTCGATCTTGGATCGAGGGGCTAGCAAACCCCACGCCCACGCCGTGAGGACCGGACAACGCGTTCTTTGAGCGCGGCCAACAGGGCACTGGCGGGCCTTGCCGCAAACCCACCGCAGGCTACTCATTTTCCGCTCCCATGCTGGTCTCCTATCGAACCCTATCTTTACACCCCTCTATCGTGGGATAGAGGGCGACCCTGTGAACATCCAAGCCCAACACAAAATTCACGGGATACAAACGCAGTACACGGACACACACAACAACACTTACACATTCGCAGTACGGACCGAATATTTGGGCCCAATCCAAGGTGTGATGCGTTCTGTGCCGAGGGATAAATGGCACAGGGGTATTGTGTCGCAAACGGAGCTCTGTGGCATCGGGCGAAACCCCGGAGTATTTAGCATTGCCCGGCTATTGCGGGGCTCTGGTCGGGTGGACGACCTTTATCCCCAGGTACTCGTGGGAACAAAATGGGTAAATCAAAGAAACTTAAAATACAATTAAAGGCATTGGTGCCACCAAAAACTGGCACGATAGGCCATGGAGATGGGGGTAACTCCACAACCAGCATGGCCAAGTTACCGGTTAAAGTAGCTACGGCAGATGCCCAAGGCCGGGAAAGTGGGGCTTCTGGCTCCGCAGCGGCTATGGCCACGGCGGAAACAGGCGGTATGCTAGTGACTGCCAAAGGCCGGACTTGCGAGGCTGGAGGTTCGGCGATCAGGAAGGCCAAGGCAAAGGCCGGTAAAAGTTCAAGGTTCAAGGCGGAGTCACTGGAAGCTATTGAAAAAATGACAGAGAAGAAGGTGCAAGTCTCCCGGGTGTCAGGAGTTTCTAGAAAGCAACTCAAGGGTCGTATAGAAGCAGACCAAGAAAATATCCAGACCAAAAGACAGATCATTAGAGAAAATTTTCTTCAATGGGCCGAACCTCTAAAAAGGCGACTAAGGGGCCCAGGTCAGAGGGGGAATCTGCGACACAGCAGCGGCCGCCTAGGAGAGTTAAAGCCAAACCAGTGGAGCAAACCTACAGTGAGGCTCTCTCTTGTGCGAAGGTCGCTATTGTACAAGAGGGCTTCCCCGAAACCCAGCTAAGTATGGAGAGGCAGAAAGCCATTCAGAATGCAATATTGGGAGAATGTCAAGATCCCAAGAGGCGGTCCACAAGTCAGATTGGCCAAATGTGCCCACAAGCCAGGGTATATTGTCATTACATGCGCAAGCAAGAGGTTTTTCATGGACAAGGGGTCATTGACAGAGCTGAAAACGCTAGATATGCCCCCATTTTTTGGTTGGGGTGGGTGAATTTCAGACACAAGCTCCCAAAATGTAAGGGTTCGGAAGAGGCCAAGGAGATGGAGATGGAGGAGGATATGCCCATGGCCAAGAGCACTATGAAGGCAGATCTGCCAGAAGCAGTACAGGAGAGCCTGGAAAGAGAGATGGAGGCGTTGCAGGCTCCCTTGCCGTTCTACCCGTAGCATAGGGGCGGATGGAAGAAAGGGCGGACGGAAAAGCGGGACTTCCCATGGATGCATCTCCTGGCGAAAGCGATACCAGTTTGCTCCACAGGCCTGAAGGCCAGGAGCGGTTACCGGCGGCTGTGGAAGCCGAGGGTCGGCCCCCGGTCATCGTCCCGGGCTAACGTCCCGCCCCCTTCGGAGGCCTAACATGGTAGTCAAGATGGTGCAGGCGAACCTCTTGCATAGAAGGGTCGTATAGAAGCAGGCCAAGAAAATATCCAGACCAAAAGACAGATCATTAGAGAAAACTTTCTTCAATGGGCCGAACCTCTAAAAAGGCGACTAAGGGGCCCAGGTCAGAGGGGGAATCTGCGACACAGCAGCGGCCGCCTAGGAGAGTTAAAGCCAAACCAGTGGAGCAAACCTACAGTGAGGCTCTCTCTTGTGCGAAGGTCGCTGTTGTACAAGAGGGCTTCCGCCGCTTCGGCGGGAAGCCGCTTCGGCCGTGCTTAGTAGGAGGTTCGACAGGGAAGGGCTACATGTAGCCCTACTGCAGGAGCCGTGGTTCCATTCAGCGATCATCGAGGATTAAATCCAAAATTTGGTAATGTACTGTATAACAAGTCTGTGATTAGACCTAGAGCGTGTATAGTACATAGCAGCAAGGTAGGCTGCGAAATAATACCGGAGCTATGCTCCGCTAATTGTGTTACAGCTCTCCTAAGTATCATCAGCGAAGAGGGAGTGAAAAGGCTGGTTATTAGCTCGGCGTACTTCCCTGGTGATGAGGACTGCCCCCCCCCAGCTATTAAGTAGTATAGTCGCATACTGCAGGAGAGGGGATCTACAGCTGGTGTAGGGTGCGACGCCAATGCGCATAATACTGCCTGGGGGAGCACCGATACTAACCAAAGGTGTAAGTACCTCTATGAATTCATTAATTGTGAAGAGATGCATGTGGCTAATTTAGGCTCGGAACCAACTTTTGTGACTGCAGTTAGGAGGGAAGTGTTGGATTTGAGGCTAGCCTCGCGCTGCATGTGTCATGTAGACCATCATGCGCAGGCATATTAGGTTCGACATTTGCACTCCACAATTGGTCATCCGCAGGCTTCGAAGCCCGAGGAAACTCATTGGGAAGGATTTGTTAGGAGTCTCAGCGAATACCTCAATGACTTTAAGGTGGAACTACGAGAGACGGGTAGTCTGGAACGGGCAGTGGCACAGGTAAACGAGCGATATTGGACGCCTACCAGGAAAACTGTCCGGAGAAAGAAAGGCCTCATAGGTTGAAGATAGTCTGGTGGAACGATCACCTAGAGAGGAAAAGGCGAGAAGTGAGAAGGCGGTTTAATAAAGCCAAAACCAATCACGTCAGGACAGCGTATAAAATTGCACTGACGCAGTACAATACCGAAATGAGGAGGGCCAAGCGCAAAGCTTGGCGGAGATTCTGAGAAGATGTGGCAGACACCACAGAGAGTGCAAGAATCCACAGGATCCTGGCAAGAGAAGGTACTGCGGAGAGTAGGTCTCCTGAGGAAAGATGACGGAACTTGCACTAACTCGATGGAGTCAATGGAGTTGCTTATGAGCACACATTTTCTAGGGTTCTCTTACCAAGGGGCCCCCCTTGAGGTAGAGGGGCTGAGAAAGCCTGGTCGGGCGGATTGGAAAATTGCGAATTACATCATACAGCCGAATAGGCTAAGATGGGCGATTGGAAGGTTCAAGCCCTATAAAGTACCAGGAGTGGATGGAATTTACCCGAACTTCCTACAGAAGGCGGTTGAGGTGCTAATACCGCATCTATGTAGAATCTTCATAGCCTGGGGATTCATTCCGACATATGGCAAAAGGTGAAGTCGGTTTCTCACAAAAGTAGGGAGGACAGCAGACCAAACGCCAAAGTCATTAAGACCAATAAGCCTGTCTTCCTTTCTGCTGAAGACGATGGAGAGGATGATTGACAGGTTTATAAGGGACGAGATTTTGAGGACGAGTCCTTTTAATAGTCGTCAGAATGCCTATCAGGCAGGGAAATCCGTAGACTTAGCGTTGGATGATCTTAATAGGCTACTCAAAAAGTCCATTGACGACAAGGAAATTGCCTAGCAACCTTTTTGGATATAGAGGGGGCTTTTAATAATGTGTCACTGGTGGATGCACTGACGAGAAGGGTTATACCTCCAACGATTTGTCAGTGGATCAAAGCTAGTCTATTGGGAAGGAGTGATATAGCCACCATAGATAACTCATCTCTAGAGGCCAGGGTGAGCAGAGCTGTCCGCAGGGAGGCGGTTTGTTCGCCATTGTTGTGGGCGTTATTATCCGACGACATCTTGGCCAAACTAACCGCGGAAAGCATTCATTGCCTAGGATTTGCGGACGATCTGGCAATCGTGGTAAGAGGGCAATTCGCGGATACCGTTTCGAAGCGCACGCAGAGGGCGTTCAATATTGTAAATCAATGGTGTAGGAGGGAAGGTCTCTCCATTAATCTCCACAAAACTAAAGTGGTTACTTTTACAAGGAAAATAAATTTACAAGGCTTAAAACAGCCGGTACTCGGAGGGGTTGCGTTCCCCTTTGACACGGAAGCCAAATATTTGGGAGTCACGTTTGACCAATGGCTGACATGGAATTCTCATATTAACATTATCACACATAAAGTCAAATTCCCCATGAGTAGCTGTAAGAGGCTGTGTGGTGAGGTGGCGTTGCAAGTTGCCTCACGAGTGCATCTATTAGGACGTGGATGCACGACGGATCAAGAGAATGGTGGGCTAAAACCCCAGGCCAAAGGTAGGCGAAAACGTTCATTCACAACTGCTCGCCCAGGGTAACTGCAGAACTACACCCATTGGCCGGGAGGCCATAAGGATAGCAGTTGGCGTTCTCACTGGCCATTGTAGGCCTGTGTGTGTGCTCCAACTTTCGTTAATAAGCACATACACGCATGGGCCTGGCAATGGATAGCCTGTGTAGGTTTTGTCAGGAAGAAGAGGAAACAGCACTACACGTTCTGTGTCAGTGCAAGGGGCTTGTATGGCTGAGATTTCGCCTCGTTGGAGAAGATGACGCCTGCAAGCTTTGGCCAGGGGCCCCTCTCGGGTCTATTAATTCTATTAATACAACATTCAATATATTATGCAATATACTATTCACATACTGTTAGTATTAATTATAAATGTTTCTTTTTTTTCCTTTTTTTTCTTTTTTTTGTGAAATGAGAGAGACAAGAATTTGGAAACATGTAAAGATTTTTCAGATCAAAATTTTTATATTTATTTTTCCTAAGAAGTTCCATCCGAAATGGCTTTCAAGGAGTTTTGTTTACTCTCTAAGTGGGTCCTCAAGTGTGAAGTACTACTAACAGATCAGCAGAGTGGATTTTCCATTCAAGAACGATAACGGATGTCCCTTTACTCTTGAATTTAACAATGACCTTTCCTTTACAAATAATAATAACAATCAAACTGTATTTGTTGACTAGAGAAATTGTTATTTGGGAATTATTCAAGATACATGGTTCGTAACACTTTCGTTACAATAATAGAACTTATTCCATTGTAAATATGAAGAGGTTTATAGTTTACATATATTATATAAATTGTATTATATACATTTTATATATGTATATATAATTATATATATGTTTACTTTACTTACGTATGGTTATATTTAATGAAATACACTTTATTGCAATTGAAAGCCCCACTACATTGCTAAATTTAACAATAATAATAACAAATAAAAAGCCTTTGGTGCAACAGCACATTGAGACCAAGACTGCCAGAAGGCGATTTTTATTTGGTACCCGCTACCTTTCCTGGCCTTTACTTACCCTGATTCGCTCCCAATTTATCTCATGATGCTGGATCAACAGCATCTTTGCTCTTACGGGAATCGAACCCTGAATTTTCGTTCCAAAGTAGATGCGAAAGCCACTAGGCCAACCCATGAGGGATTTATATATTATTTGTGGGGGGGGCAAATTGTTTGTTCCTTTTAAAGAAAGTGAAATCTATTTTATAAATTCTGAATGTAAAATAATTTCTCTACATAATTTCTAAGGCTTCCTCGGCCACTAATATGGATTACACTAAATAACCAAAGAACTTCAGATACTAAGATCTTCGGAGGACTACATCACCAACTGGGTAATGGTCTAGACAGGATATTGTTGGTCTAGTAATCAAGCCAGCTCTCCCTAAAGAAACCTTTAGTTATATGGGCTATGCATCGGTTTACACCAAACCCCTGAAGTTGTCTCAAACCCGACGGTCTGAGTATATTGTACGTATATTTGGAGATTATTAGTTATTGTCAATTCTAATATATTACTTCCTCTAACTTGCTGTTACAGGAAGTATTGTAATCGTGCCAAATTTTTGAAATTGAGTTTTCACCGTTATGAAGTTCCTTGAGGTTTTGTGTTCTACAACTTTTGAGGTCCCCTGAGCTAGAAAAATTATTTTTTGGAAATTGGTCTTTGATTGTCTATTTATTTGTTGTGTATGTGTGTGTGTGTGTGTGTGTGTGTGTGTGTGTGTGTGTGTGCGATATAAACTCAAAAAGTATAATTCCAGAAAGTTCAAACTTAAATTTAGTTTAAGTGCTATCATGGGACCTGAAAATAATGATTTGAAAAAATCCATAACCGGAAGTTATACGTACTTTACTGAATGTATTTTTCAGTTTTTAGCAATTTTCTTGGAAATGGCTCCAACGTTTTTCTTCAAACGGTGATTAATATTTACACATATAAAGACTTAGAAATTTATTTGAAACATTTCGCCGGAAAAATTCATTCAGGGAACTTTTGGGAAATGCGGGACCATTTTACTCTAAAGTGTTTTTTTTTCAATTTATTAAATCATTCTGTCATCTACAAAATATTAATTACAATAAAATGTCAAGTCAAAATATCGAATTTAAAGCAAATCGATTCACCAGAAGTGTGAATTTACTGTACAGGTTTTCCAGTTTTCTCCATAAAAACACCGACGATGATTGTAAACACTAGTAAGGATTATTATGTGTGATGAAAATTTGCTATTTTAGAAAAATTTCAATAAGAGAAAGTCGGGTGAGTGTTTCACACGTTTTCTTTAAAAAAAAAAATAATAAATTTTTTCAAATAAAATAATTTTCTGTAAAAAACATTCTTCTGCAAAAAGTAAAAAAGTTAAAAGATGAAAACAATTCATTTCAACGTTTGAGCTGGAATACGGTAGATATCTTTGATTAATGATGCAGTCAGTACTTTTCAAAATGGAAGGGCGATAAGAATGGTGTAAGAAGTGGAAGGGTTCTAAGGTCCTACTGTACAGAAGGGCCTCTATATCTTCCTATTCATGTTATTCAACATTTTTTTTTTTTTTTTTACTTTTTCCTAAATGCTGGTAAGAGGAAGTATTGCGATAGTGTCAAGTTTTCGAAATTGAAAACCGGAAATATATGTTTTGAGATACATAAAGAAAACTGGAGATAGTAAAAAAGGAATACGATTGATAAATAGTTTGAGTGAGTGAGTGTGTGAACAAAATAGTTCTCAGTGGATCTAGCCAGCGGGAGAAGGTTTTGTGATTATGTAATGATACGTCTTCGTACATTAAGTTTTTTTTTTGTGTTTTTGTTTTTTTTCTAAGTTGCACAACAGCTGAGGTCCTTTGCACCTACTGTACTAATCCCTAATTCACTCTAACCTAGCCTACTAACCTACTCGTTTAGACCTACATTCATATTTCCCATTCGCACAATATGCCGCGGGGCGCCAATCCCGGCTGCCGGCCCACCCTTCCAAAATTCAGTGGCTCCCAAATGCAGAAGACAGATTATGTGATCAAGACTGTTGCCACTCCTGAGCGGCATTGGTCCCTGCATACCATTCGTACATTAAATCAATTATACTATAATCTATCTTGCACATGTATGCTAATAAATACATTCATTCTTCACACTCATACATCCTATGTACACAAAGGAGTAGAGTACTCGATATTCCTCTACTCCTATTTGTTCTATACCTACTATATACAATCTGAACATATGACCTATTTACATTATATACACAACCTATCCTATATACACCATAAACAAGACCTATATATATTATATACACGTTCCAGCTATGCTTTTCTCTATTTAGTGTGCGTCATGACCTAGACATATACAGATTTAGATATGCTGGAATAGCGATATCTGTTTTAAATATTGAAAAATTTTATTCACATTGTCTAAATCATCTTTCAATACATCCTTAATGCTGCTAGATATCCTTAGTTTTGTTCGAGCTGCTACATATTTCTTACATTCTACCAGGATATGTTTAACGGTCAAGGGAGTGTTACAAACTTCGCATATTGGCTGCCTTTCTCCTCGAAACAGATAACCATGTGTTATCATAGTGTGGCCACTATACAGTCTGGCGAGTACTTCTTCTTTTCGTTGAGATTCTCGGCAAGATGTCCACCATTTCTCTGTTGATGATTTAATATTTCTTAGTTTAATGGTGAATGGAATCGCCTCCCATTTGATGGAACCACCAAAACCGCAGGCCCCGACACAGTGCGGTACGCACTGGCGATCCTCAGAGCCACCTCCTCTGCACCGCGGTCAGCTGCCTCTGGTATCTGTTCCTTCTTAGGGCTCTAGCCCAAACCTCGCATCGTACAAAAGGATGCCATTTATGACGGTCATGAGGAGCCCGCGTCTGCCCATTTGTGGCCCTCGGTCCTCCCAAATTTGCCATCAACCTGCTCAAGCTCGCAGTTACCCTTGCCGCCTTCTCGCTGGTTTGGATATAATCAGCGGAACCAAATCAAAGGTTTCGGCTAAAATCCGGAAAATTTAAATAGTATTAATGAAGTAATGTTTTTATCGAAAATAGTTTCAAGGTTTTTTATAAACTTGACACACATTGGATGATCGATCTATCACTTTTGTTTGAGAAACAATTTCAAACTCGTATTTTTACAATTCCGCAAAGTGGTAAAGTATTTTAACTATAATTAAATTAACATTTTTGATGGAGAAATAAAGAAATCGCACTTCTATCTATGAAACGTGATTTGATTGACCAGCCAGGCTGATGAATGGCATTCTTTACAATAGAGCATTCTATTCATGAGAACGGTCTACAGTGTAGAGAAGCATTTTATTTTAGTGCATTTTACTTTAGCTTGGAAGACCCAGCCAGTGCGCGTTACCCATAATCAGTAAACATTTATTTTATTTTGTTAATGAAGGAAACCTTTATAACAAGATTGTAACTGCCAGCTTAAAGTTTCTATATGAAACTTCAATTCAGTCGAACTTTTCATTTTAATGAGTTCTTGTACTTGTTATAAAATCTTATAAAAACATTTTTATCAAATCCTTAAGGATATACTAATTATTTCGTATAGACATTGGGTATACATTAACTATTGTTTACGTCTCATTGTTAATTTCTAATATTAATTAATCCTTGAGGGTATTCGTCCAGCTATTGATGACCAAAGTTAGTTAGTAATCACTTGAGGGTATATTGTCAGTTGTTACCAAGTTCTACAGTGAGGCAAGTAGTAATTGTGACCCCCCCCCCCAACAACAATATACACTCATTAGGAAAATTTTTATGTCAATTTGAATACAATTATGGTGATGACTTATTCAACTAATATTCTCTACCCTACTATTAATTATATTTCTATTTTATCATTCTATATTGATCCCTAATAATTGTTTTTATCAAGTAACAGTTTCAATAACCTGGAATGTAATTGATATTACAAAAAGTACCAACTTAACTTTGAAATTTTACTCAATTTCTTTGACAACTTATTAAATGCTAAATAATCCAAAATAATTAATAGGTCTTGACAATATTTAATAATCTTTCTTCTCAATCTGAATCCTCACTTAGATTGTACCGGTCATGCCGGTCTCGGCACACGCCCATTGGAAGGAATTCGGCAGGATAAATAATGAACTGGATAGTTTTTAGGCGCATCAACATCTATAATCTCTCAGTGCCTCCAGGCTCTGTTCTCTCTTTACAGAGAGTAGAGACTCCTAGGAGTGAGATCTGTTGTATCAAGCAGCGGATCATTTTCTTGATTCTGAGGTTGTTTCTCTATATTTAAGAGGTTTTTAAAGAACTCATTCCATCTTTCCAACATTCTTTTCTTTTCAGTGATCAGAGAGCCATCTTCATTCGTACAGGCGTGTTGCCTAGGCTTAAAAGGTTTCCTACTTTCACTGATTTCCCTGTAAAAATTTTCTGATTTCATTATTACTCTTTAGCTCCTCAATATTTTCCACTGCTTTATTATTCCAGAAACTTTTCTTTCTTCGATGTATTCGTTTCTTCCTCCTCTCGCCGCCTTCTCCGATACGCATCACACGAGTTCCTGTAACTTTTTCTTGTATGCTTCATTTTTTTAAATCCGTAGCCTCTTGGCATTCTTCATCGAAGCAATGGGCACTCCGCCCACTAACATGTAACCCTCTAATTTCCTCTGCCGCTTTACTGACGATAATCTTCATATTAGAATGAAGAGTGGAAGGGTGCAAGCGTCGCCAAATTTTGCTACGATTTTTCCAATATAGGCATTCATACGCATTCATCAGGCTCCTTCATCTTTTCAACTTCATACTCCCTGATTGTTTGTCCTTAGTGAGCCTTGATCAATGAGGACCTCCACGCATCTCCAAGGACGCACGTCTAAAAGATTGAAAGTCCACTTCATTGTATTGATAATTTTAAGTGATTTTTACTTTTTCATGTAACCTATGAGAACAAACAGCTGAATGAAATTCATGTTAATACGACAAGAACATGTTTATGAGGGGTGGTTCGCATTGAGGCTTCACATTGAGTTCGTCTACCAGTTTTGGGCATTCGCCAAGAAGTTTAAATTAAGTTCATTGAACCTAACTATATCACATCCCTTTACTCCTCTTTTTTTGTTTTGTATTTTTTAATTCAATCTTCACTTTACACAGCTTAATGTTCACTTTCTTGCGCATTTCTTTTTACATGGAAACATCTCAAATTTTAACTTGATTATACACTGCTATTCAAGAAAATATCATTTAAAATTTCTAATATAATCATCATGTTGTCATCTGACGATGACAAGATTTTCGTAAGCATTTAAGCAATTAGGAGGAAGTTTCGTAATGTTAACTTTACAGTAATTAATTTAGCTTCCTTCCTTCTTACTGTGATATTAAAAGGACATTTCAAATTAATTTAATATGTTCTATGTCAATATGTCAGCTGAAAGAAGTGTAACTCAATTTGAATGACATTTCCCATCAACATTTACCCGATTTTATATAAAATGGTGGTGGTGTGTGTGTGTGGGAGGGGGAGGAAGTTAGAATACAGGCGAATAGGTTCTTTCATCATCCAATAATTCTTAAATGCTTAAATTAAATCCGTTAAATAGATTCGCAAAGCTAATTAAATTTAAAATTTTATGTTTATTTTCAATTTTATGTAGGGCTATTTTCTAAAATAAAAAGGAGTTGAGCTTTACATAAACAACTTTACATAGAAATTAACAACAACAAAAAAAACACAAAATCCTGCCATTTCACATCACGCTACATCTTTCAACAGACACTTTCAACATTAACAGTCCTAAAATCATAAGGATAGGAAACAACAATAACAAAAGTAATACAGTGAAAAGCGTTTAACATGAAAATGAGGTGGCCGAAAGATTTTTTTCGTGTTAAAAGAATTTCGTGCTAAATGATAAAATAGCGGTTTGTTTTCGTCCCGATTTCTCTGCCAGTGCACACATAAAAAATAAGTTTTAAGTATTAAAATTACAAAAAAAAAAAAAAAAATTCACCGAATTCAAAAACTAACTGAAATGTTCTGACAATAGCGATGCCTTTACCTACTCAAAGACAAGCTGAAACCTACCAACAGTGGCAGCCATTGTTTATTTTGTTCCGTCTAACGAAAAACGAAAAAATAAGCCAAAAATCTGTTTGACGATATGACTACAGAAAACAAGTATATTTTCGTGGTCCGGGAAGTGAAATCTTTACGTGTTGTAATGTAATGGTTGTATGATGTGTATAGGTAGCTTGTGGCGTGAGCGTTTTAGCGAAAAGGGCTTGTATGTTTGTTTGAGATAGAATATAAGAATATGATCAAGAATGCACCACTGATTATGAAATAAATATATTTTCTAACTGAATTTAAATAGCTTTATAATATCACAGCGATTAAGTATAAATCAATTAATTAATCTAGATTAAATGCTAAACTCTTACGTTTTAACTTATAACTGGCACTGATTTGAAGAGGGCGATTCCTGATAATAAATTCTTATAACTCAATACTGGTATTACCTCTGATGCTTTCACATTGATTTCTAGCACAAGTCTGTCCTTAAAATATCTCTTCTCTTTGTTTCTTCAATTCCTCCCCTGTGATGTGAAGGGGTAGTACAATTGCCATAATTGTTCTTGAACCGTACGAGTAACTGGACTTGTAAACCTGGTCTTGTCCTTTTGCAAGGGAATGTCAATCTTTTTCTTAATTTTGATTTATTTATAATTTAATATTATTTCAAGTTTCTTGCATCCATCACAGTGTTAAGCGATATTGGTTTCGTGTTAAAAGAAAAAAAATGTATCAAATTACATAGAATTTTGTCGGGACCGCAGTATGATTTCTTATTAACCGATTTTTCATGTTAAGCGTTTTCGTGATAAACGTTTTTTACTGTATATTAGAGATGATGTCTCACATAGTCCAAGACGCCTCCAAATGAATCGATTATAGGAGAGACACAGATAATGTTAACCAGATATACAAACTATTCAAGACATATTCAAATACAACCGCCACATCCCCACCATAATAAACATAACAATTACAGACTATAACCTCTATACAAAAAGATACGATCAGTGTAAAGTCAATGTCAAGTATTATTCAACCAACTTTCGTTCTATAATTTCAGTTGTGTAATTCTCAACCAACATACAGGTATGTACTTTCATTTGATTTTTTATTTTCGTTTTTACATATAATGACACACGTCCATGCTGAAACTTATGGCAAAATTGAATCTTTCTATCTAACAGAACTAGATAGATAGATAAGTCTTTATTAATACACTTTAAACTCTTATATAATAATCAAATTACTCAGAATTATTATTATTATTATAATTTTTTTATCACAATTTACACATAATCATTCTTGTCACTATTACAGTTATATAAAGACAAACTCAATGGCCGAGGCCGTCTGAGGAGTCTATTCTATTTTCAACCTAAACTAAACAAGCAAACAAAAGAAAAACCCTTCAAATTAAGGTAAAATAACATCTTATCCTGTACAAAATAAAAATTATGTCACTCAATTTGGTCGATATAGAAAATCAAATTAAAATTTAAGACAAATGTAAAAGAAATAAATAAATAGTAAATGAGATAAAAATTAAAAAATTACAAAATAAAATTCGTTTTCTTGACAATAAATTATACTACGTACTGTCTTCATATTATATAATAATAATAATGTTATTAATAACAACCGCAAAAATAATAACAATAATAATAATAAATAATTAGTTTATAATAATGCAAATATATCATATACCCTGGAGACATTTGGTTCTAATGCCCTTTACAGTAACTTAGTTGCTGCCATTCAATAGATCCAGCATGTAAACTCTTATCTATATTTTCTTTTTTAAACAATTTCAATTTTAACTCCTTGTATTTACTACATCCAACTACAAAATGGTGTAGATCTTCTTTTTCATGTAAATTACATACTTGACAATAACCATTTTCATCTCCATTAATAGAGAACGGTGCGCAGCCCAGATGCAACAATTCCCCCATAACCTTAATTATCAGTTTAACACTTGATAGCGGCAAGTCACTATATAGGTAATTTTCCACCATATTGTAGCATAATTCCCTTCCCAACAAATAACTGCCCGAGTTTTTAATCTCCTCTAAATATTTCGCATTATAATGCTCGGGAACTGTATCTCTGATTATCCGTAATTTACTGTCCCACACCTAAACATTTTGCGCGTTTAATGGATCTCCCAAATTGAATTTTGAAATGCAGTCATTTATTTCACGGAACCAGAACATGTCGCGTTTGATAATGTGACAGAACTATTGCACATTACAAAAAAGTCAACTAAATAATTCTCAAAGATATAGCCTACAATATTTGTGTCTTTTGGTTTATGTATATTTTTATCTCAATTACGTCAGAAAGTGAATTCAGAAAACGGTCATTACCTTGCCGCTTAAAACTACTAAACTCTGTTTTTAATTCAACATTTTCTTTCTTTAAGTGGGTAAATTCATTAAAAATTTCAGAGAAATAAATTAGGATATTTTATAAACTATTTTATGTACTTTATATTGAAGATTTCATCAATAAATTACTTAAGGTTATTACAGAATCTAAGAAACTGCGGATGGAAAGATAAATAAACCACAAACACAATAATATATGTTATCTTTACTCGCATAATATATAGATAAAGCGGAAGGTCATATGTATGTTAAGGTTGGTTGGATAAGGGGTAAGGGATAACATGATAGGTAGTGATCGTACATGCCGAACAACTGAGACCGGAACAACTAACTGCCTGAGGAAGTCGCCTACTATCTGTCCTCTTGTCTGATTTACAAGAATGTCATACTATAGCCAAAGTTTAAGAAAACTGCCGATATAAGACGATGAGGGTTGTTGCAATGCCATCCTAAATCATCTTACACAACAAACATCACCTAGGATTCCCCTCTATATTGTTTTCTTTCCAATTTTTTATTCTCTTCTTTTTTTTTATTTATATATATATGTATATATATTTATCTTCCCTTTACTGCAGTCAAACTTAAGTAATAAATCTACCCTTTGAAAATACTAAATCTCTTTTTTAAGGTGTAAAGATACATATCGTTAGAAATGCTTTTCTTTTTTTAAAAAAAAAAATAAAATAAAACATTCTCGCCTTTTGATGAAGTCACGTTTTGTAAGAAGAAATTATTTTGAACATGATTTTGAAGTGAACCTTATCAAAATATTTATGACATGTTTCAAAACAAGCAATATATCGTTGCCTTTACATAAAAACATGTATAAAATACGTATTTTTGTAATTTCTATTAAAAAAAATTATTATTTTTATTATTAGGCTATTTTTTTTTTTTAATTTATTTACAATTGTCATCAATACAAGTATGAACAAGTTTGGGCTAGGCTTATCCGACACATTTAAAATCATCCATTTTCTTGATTTGATTGCCAAGATGGGAGAAGCATCCAAAGCTAACACTAAGGTGTAACCTACGAGAGATTAACGCAGCTGCAGCAGTGGCACAATCTTTGCAGTGGGTTGATCGGAAGTCTATGTGTAGACGAGAATTTCAATTAATGGATTAAAGCGCAAAGGAAGTGAGTCAAGCATTTTTTAGATATTTAAACTTAACATGACTTGGAG
Organism: Triatoma infestans; assembly: GCA_011037195.1. Lineage (NCBI taxonomy): Eukaryota > Metazoa > Arthropoda > Insecta > Hemiptera > Reduviidae > Triatoma > Triatoma infestans. Next base: position 16,622 of record JAAEAF010001334.1, on the reverse strand, counting down.
AAGTGGTAGAAATTATTGACATTAAGGTTAGCTACATTAAATGGAACGTCTGTGTTTTCACTTGTAAATTATTGTTGTTGAATGATTTAACCACTATGTCACTCAGCCTTTCGCAAAAAACGTTATTTAGTTTTACAAACAATCTTTTACTTAATTGATTTTATAGTCAATACTTGGAGTTAGAATATAGTAGAATGATCAAGTATCCACAGTTAGTGCAAGTGGTTCTGAAGTCGATTTCCTGTTTGATTTCACCACAGCTTTCAAAACCAAATTTAGAAATATAAAATTCACAAAAAAAAAGTTATATTGCGGGCTGAAATAATGATTGCCAGAACTGCGATCTAGATTGCAATGGAATATTCGAGTTTTTTATAGCAATTACCTAAAATAAAGTGCCTTTTGGTTACCAATTTGATTCGTGGGTAAATTTTAGTTTAGATTAATAAATTATTTCCAAATTCTCAATTTCAGACTTTAAAGGTTATCTAAGGATAAATAAATTGTATATTTCAGTTTTTTGCTATTATCTTGGAAAACAGATCCATCGATTTTCTTTAAACATGGTACACCTAGTAATCATCAAACCAGCTACAACTTTAACTTGAAACTTTTTTCTCAAAAACTCCTTTAAGGGTGTTCTATAGTGTGGACGTATGACGTTAAACTTTCCTCTGAAGTGCCATTTCATTATAGAATTCTATCATCTACATAACATTAATAAAAATTTAATGTTTTATCAACATTCTGAGTTTAATCTATCAAAAGTCGGTTCACTCGGAATTACGACTCACTTATTTACCTAATTACTTTTCGGAGACATAAAATATGTTCATTTAAATATATCAGTACTATATAAATTGCAGTAAGAGAGGGTCGTGCGTAATTTTTGTAAGTATTCAGATTATCATAGAAATATTGTTCCAAATTCTATGTACTACTGATATTAATTTTAGTAAATTATTTTATGTTTGAAAAATAAATAATAAATTTAATACGTTGAATGGAGAAAAAAAATGGAATGCTAATATAGCTTTAACACACTGAAAGTAAAGTAGAAAAATATACCCAAGAGAACAGAGCGAAATATATTATATTGAGGCATTACAAAGTTAATCCCTAAAATATTTATTATTCCCAGTAGGACTTCTTAAATAAGTTTTGAACTGAGACAAAAACCAGGGCATAAAATATCCGTGTCCTTAAGGTCGTAATTTAAATTATTATTTAAGCGATAAAATATTATAAAGAATATTTAAATCCTTTTTAATTTATATTTGATGAAGCATTTTTTATGTTATATTTTTATAAATTTATTCCATTAAATTAAAAAAAATATATAAAGTGTTATATTTTTTTAAATTACTTCTCTATAAATATAAGAGTTTGCATTTAAAATATAATGGATGTGTTAGGTGGAGAGAATTTAGGTCTGGTTGATGATATAAGAAGAAGACTTGGTTAACACTGGTTAAGTGTTATATTAATTAAGAGACCCAAACTGCCTGGACTTTACAATAGAGAAATGTTTAAGGTAGAGTGGTATGAAAATGACACGTAGCAATTGGATGTATTGAACTGAATTCAACTGTGTTGTCTATGGCCTGTCCGTCGCTATATTTATACAGTTTCTCCCACTCCAGTCCGAGAGAGTGGTTGAGCTTCTCGTGCTCTCTTTGTTTGATGTTACAAAAAGTACATAGCAATTTTTTAACAATAACAGTAAACTCATGTTGGATAAAGTTTTTGCAGTGTTAAAGCTTTATTAATGATTTAAAATACCTAAGAGAATTGTTTCTAATATCATAGTTAATGGTGCTGTTGCTGAAGAACATAGATATAGGCATATCAACAACATCATCATCAAATATTCATGTAGAGAAGGGAATAACTAAGTGGTTAGCGTACTGGTCTCCCACGAGGAGGTCCCGGGTTTGAGTCCAGCTGCGCTGCGCCTAGATATTCTCTTCCTTGGGGACTCTACAGCTCACTGTCCAGTGATGGACAGTGTTGTCTGTAACGAGAGAGAACCTGTCCGGAGGACGGCAGTGCATTGAAAAGGCTCCGGTTGCCAATAACCAGAGATGTTGCGCCCAAAATTAAAAAAATATTTATGTAATTGGCATTATAAATCTTAAAATTGAATTGATATAAATTTGAAATTGCTTAAAACTAGGAGATATTATTCTTTTGTTTTGTTTTAGTAAGAACTACGAAACACGATTCGCTTCTATTAATTTAACAATTATCCTTTCGACAAAATATTATCATAAAAATAAATTTGATCACGTACTAAACTAGAAATATATATACCTATTCTTTATACATTTGACTTGTCTAACCATACGTTTAAGTTTATTATCTAAAAATGAATCTTCAGGATGATTAAATTTGTTGACTTAGTTGAATCAACGATGAAATAATAATAATATAAGTTAAACAATTCCAGCTAATGATGGATTTGGTCTAATTAATTTATGTTTTATATTTAAAGATTTATTTTTTTTAAAAAAAGGAAAAAACTGCAATCTTTCCAAGAATAATGGCTACATAAACATATTAATATAAGCTGTATTATGAATAAGGAGATCGTATTTAGTTCGACGATGGGCCACCATGTACCGCTGCTCAAGAGCGATACAAAAGTAAAAACTTCTTATCAAGGAATCTGGCGCAACATTATTTATAAAACTTTTATATGGAACTCTATTAACATAATATTCAAATTTTCATTAATTTTATGAAGGAAGGAGAACATATAAAATATAAATGCATATATATAAGTGCCAGTTTTTTTTTGAACGAAGTCTCCCAGCAAAAATTCTTTTACTTCATATTCTTTTATTTGTGTTATCTTCTTCACACCATATGAGAGATAGGAAATGTATTATATTTTTTATTTATTTCTTTATGCATTATTTTGATAGTTATCTATTATTATATCTCCAGACTATTGTGAAATATTGAGTCTGAACAGTTTGAATATAAGAATATTATAAATTTCTATTTATTTACTTATTTGTTTTCGGATACAAAGGTTACATACTTACTTGCCAGCGTAGAAATAATCCTTGATCTTTGAAAGTGGGTGAACATTTAATGGCATTACATATATCCTATGTGTAAACTATATATATATATATATATACCAAAAAAAACTTTTTTTTTGTTATTTTTTTATTACACCTACACCTATTGCTTTAAGGTACATTTTGCCATTTATTGAGATCTTGAAACATACATATATATATGTTTATAGTTAAAAAAAGAATGATATAGTTAAAAAAAAACAAACCTTCGCTAGCCTTCAATAACCTTAACAAAATTATACCTCAATAAATATTCATATTAGTGATAAGATTAGCATTGACCTCTTCTATTTGTTTACAAAATAAATTACTAGTGAATACATTATTTGCATTGAAAGTTCAGATATTATTACAGATCAGTGGGCCAAATATTCAACTAGTTGCCAAGTTGGTGCCAATATCCAACAGGTTGCCAATCTATTATAATTTCCATAAATGTTCACATAATTGTGCGCAAAATCTTTGTGACAAGAAAAACGATTTCTATATTGTAAAATTTTTGTAAATATCATATTTACATAAACATTAATCTTTACCCGTCATAGATGGATATTGATGATTACGTAAATCAATATAAAAGAAAACATTGCATTTTCATTTTTCTAACATTTGGTTGATCTAAAATAAACTGGGTAACCGATTAACCATTTTCCACACTGGCGAAAGGAAAACAGAGAGAGTAAAAAGGTGACTGAAATTATCGGAATTTTTTAAAGATTAATTATGATTTCAAATCAAAATTCCAGGCGTTTTATATTTTTATAGTAACTGCATTAAATTTAAATACAAATCACTGGAGACTTTCCAAAAAATTCGGAAAATCGAATTACTCATTCATTCAAGTGGATTTCCGGTTAACTGATCCTCTTAAATGTAATATAATCATTGAACTTCTGCAAATGTTCGTTTTACGGGGCCACTGCAAATAATATTTATCATCAGAGACCTTTTCCGTGGTAGCCTGCTTCGTTTTGTGGTCATCGACCGGTTTCGGGCGTTCGCCCATCTTCAGAATGCGTTTTTCAGAGAGTGTGACAACACAGACTTGCACAGAGCAAATTTAGTTTACACACTGGCTTTGTGCAAGTCTGTGTTGTCACACTGTCTGAAAAACGCATCCTGAAGATGGGCGAACGCCCGAAACCGGTCGACCACAAAATGAAGCAGGCTACCACGGAAATGTCTCTGATGCTTTCCAGCTCTGCGGCACTAACTACCACAACAAATAATATTTCTGTTGAATATGAGGAAGGGACCACAACGTAATGTTTGTGTTCTGAAAGAAAATGAGCAGAAAACTGTTCTGAGTTGAAACTAGTTGAACTTTTCTGAAGAGATTGGGAGGAATAAATTTCAAGCGTAACCATAAATTACACACAAATAAAACAGTTTCAGCAACTTTGTGGTTCACGCACAAACAGATAGAAAACAATCACTAAATTGACTTATAACTTGCAAAGAATAAAACGCTTAAAAAATTTCCAAAGAGAATAAAAAATAAAAGCTTAAACAATTTAAATATTACAGAAATGCTTGTAGTAAAGATATATTTAATTTTCTTTTAGAGCTGTACCTACTTGTACTTCCTATTTAGTTTTATAACACAAAATGAATTTTGTTTTTACACCGACTGTTCTATGAACTCACCACCGATCTTACGATTCAAATTCAATTTTCTCGGAATATTAAGATCGAATTTATTCTTCAAGTTACACCCATTTATCACCCTATCTTAACAGAAGCTTTAACAGACATATTTTTTTCCTGTCAAGGCATAGACTGCAAGTTCTGAGAAATTCCTTAAAAATGTTAAGGCATGCGGGACTACTGTGGCTGTACCGTGTTGCGTGGAGAGACTTGATGAGGAGTTTAAGTACTTCACTTCTTAAACCTGTATTGAAAGGATGGTTCCATTACTTTATTATGCATACACTGTAATTATTAAAAAACCACAACGTAAAGGTTAGCTAGAAATACAAACAGCACGTAACCAGTAGGTAGGTTAAAAATTGTCCATGTCCGCCGCACACTAAACAGGGCCGCCACACTACGATATTAACAGAGTAAAAAATTGAAAATTTGTACAAATTGAAAATTAAAAAAATAAATAAAGAAATAACTGTTAAGAGTAACAAAAAAGAATAGTTTATTTTCGTTAAAAATTTAATTTCAATTACTAATAGAAATTAGAAATATTAATAATGATGACTAAGACTATGAACTATGTGCAGCACATCAGAAAGGCAGGCGCCTTTGGGATGTTGGCCAACCATCCTTTAATTATTTCTGTGCACCTGAATATAGGTCCAAGCAGGTAAAAACACTTTCTACCTTGTCTATTATATGAACAAATCGGGCTAACAATAAATAATATTATTATTATTATTGCCTGAAGGTAAACATCTTATTATATTTATTTTACAAGAATGCGTTTCTATTAAACATAACAAGGGATTCACAAATGAATTAGTAAATAGGAATGTTCCTGATTAAACTGGCAACGTTCATAATTATTAGTTTAGTTGTTTTATTAGTAAATTCCCCAATGAAAGAAAAAAAATCTGGTGTGAAACACTCACACAAGTTTCCCTTATTCCTGTTCTCAAATTTATAATTGACAAAGGTTATAGTTTGTGTACCAAATATAACGAAACTCGTAAAAAACTGACAAAAAACTGTCGAGTAAAAGCGCACTTCCGGCTTACAAATTTTCTTAAAACTTCGAATTTTGACCATCTATTTATTTCTAATTAATTTTGTTTGGATAATGATTGTATAATAACTATGATACCACTTTAGAGGAAGCTGTAATCCCACCCCTCCCCTTAAAGTGCCCTTAAATGAATTTTCCCAGAGAAATGTTTTAATTAAAAGTTATAGATCATTGTATGTTTAGTTTATATAACTTGTTTCAAGAAAATTGTCGGAGCCATTTTTGACAAAATCGCGAAAAAGTGAAAAAATCATTTAGTAAAGTGTTAAAACAAACGCACTTCCGCTTATCCGATTTTTTTCAAACTCGGAATTTCAACTATATATTTAATTTTAATTAACATTATTTAGATGATAGAATTGTCTAATAAACTGAAATAGCACTTTAGATGAAAACCTAACCCCACCTCTCCACCATAAGTGCCCTTAAATGAATTTTCCCAGAAGAAATGTTACAAATAAAATTGTTAGCTGGTAGTATGTGTAGTTGATATACCAAGTTTGAAGAAAATCGTTGGAACAATTTTTGAGAAAATTGCAAAAACGTAAAAAAAACAACTAGTAAATTGGTACTTCCGGTTGAAGAAGTTTGACAAATGACCCACTGTTGGATTGTATGGTGATACCTAAACGGAATATCACGTTTGAACTTTCTACGATTTTTCGTTTTTGAGCTATGCTGTTCACATACACACACACACACATACACACACAGACCATTTGCTAAAAACCACTTTTTTTGGACTCAGGTGTTCTCAAAACGGATATTTCCGGTGAAAACTCGATATCGAAAAATTGACACGATTACAATACTTCCTCTTACTAGGAGTAAGAGAAAGTAAAAAAATGGTTTTAGCGAATAGCCTGGATATGTATCTGTGTGTGTGTGTGTTTATTATAACAAAATATCTCAAAATCGAAACGAAAAGTACCACTTCAGTGCAATGTATGGTTTTGCCATCTACATAATATTAATATAGAAGAAATTCCATTAACCGAAAGTATGACTGAAGAATAGATTTTTTAACCTTTTTTTGGAATTTTCAAGAAAACGGGTAAAACAATTTTCTTTAAACTTGATATACATCCTGCACAGATAAACTCGTTTAACATTTATTTGAAATATTTTTCCAAAAATATTGATTAGGGATTTTGGAGGTCTGTCAGTTAGGATTAACTTTAAACAGAACATGCTTTGTTGGAGGGTGGCGGCTCCACACATGTCCGCTTTGGTATAAAAGTATAACTCTTATAATTTTTTGTGGTTTTTTTTTCCGTATGATGATTTTTCTGTTGCACCAATTAACACAGTTGTAAAATTGACACATTTTTATTAAATTTAAATTTATATTCATCTCTAATGGTAAGGATACATCTACCTAGCCATGGTAATTAAAGTGATTACATTACTGTTAAGATGACAACGCCTCTAATGACATTTGAAATTTAATATCAAACAAACCACGTAATCTTCAAAAAAAAAAAAAAAAAACAATTTTCCAGGTAAAATCTTTTAAATGAAAGTGGTACATTTAAAACTTGCTGTAAGTATTTCAAAGTAGAAAGAAAATCCTATATAGACGTTTCCAAAGAAATTGTCAAAACCCAATTCTTTAAAGACGCCCTGCTGGTTAATTGATTTTCTTCACATTTAGAATAATTCTATCATTGTCTATAATGTGCCTATATATTGTGCTTAGACGGCACTTTAAAGGCACATAACATTGCGTCTCACCCAGAATTCTCCTTAAATGAATTTTCCGGGAAAAATTGTCCAATAAGTATCTATTTCGACAGTTTAGGGAGCTTAAAGAAAATATTGGAGTCATTTTAAAGAAAATTACAAAAAAAAAAAAAATCAAAGTTTGCACTTCCTGTTCACAGATTTTGTGCGAAACCTTCGTTATGACATCAGATTTAGTGATGGTACCTAAATTTAATCTGAAATTTGCGTATTCTGTGATTTTTTTTTTAGTTTTTGAAGTATTTTCATCACAATAGAGACACATACAGCAGGTTCGCTAGACATATTTTTACTCAGGTTTCTCAGTGTTTCATGTTTCTCAATATGTTTCAAATACGTATATTCCATTCGGAAAATTCGAAACGGTTGCAATACTTCTTCCTCTCACCTAGGACAAAATTCATGGAAATACCAATTTTTTTTTTTTTTATTATTTTTTTATTTTTTATCGTTAACCTTGCTTAAAAATTTACCTTCTCTAATTATAGTCTGGATAAATTCATTCATGTAAAATGACGCTATTGATTACCATCATCAGTAAAAACAAATAATTGAAATTTTAATTTTAACCTTATGATTATCTTAAAAGATTACATAACGCAAAAATGAAAGCGTCATCTTTAGTATTAACTAGTATGGGGGAGATGGGGAGTAAAAATGATTACCTATCCATATAGGAGCAGCAATTTTAGTAGTTGTTTATGCAATAAATTGGATGTGTGAGTCAGTTGGTACACGGATAAGTCGTATGTCCGTGAACTCTGAAGAAGGTGGCCTTGTCACCCGACAGCGCGTCATATGCGTTACGTTTATGGAAATCGGAAGGCTATATATAAATAATAAATGATTATTATTTATTTTTATTAAGTATGAAAAAGAAATTAACTATGTAATGTTTTAAATACATAGCTGGTATGTAGCTGATATGAGTTCCTTCTTTTTAGATATATACAATATTTTCTTTTCCCACGAGTATATTTAAATAGATATTAAATAAAATTCTTAACATGATTTAATATTAATCTTTTTATAACTTGGTTGTAAATATATTTGTATAATATTGCGTTTCGCCGGATGATGGAACTGGAGGAATTTACATCAAGCGATCTAGATTCAAGGTTTACCAGAAATATTCACGTAATAACATGGTAATGTCTTTTTAAATTCCTTCTTTATAACGTGTATATTATATTTATTTATTTTTTTTTAAATCATCTTTAGATTTGTGAGTCATTTCTTTAATAATTAATTTAATTAGTTTCCTCTTTCATTTTATGAACTTTTTTTTTTACATTATTAATTACCATGTCATTTGATTATGATAAAATATATTTTATTAAATTTAAATTAGCAAGACAGGGGTCGTTGATAGACATGATGCATAAAACGATTTCTTTGGAAATTATTTCCAAGTACCTATATAGTTGTTAAATATTTAAGAATTTATCGCTGAACACTATGTTTAGTAACTTCAAGTCAAGTGGCTCTGATGTCACTGTCATCATTTCCTCGATAATATAAAGACATTTGACAAAATAGTACAAAACAACATTTAATTTAAATAGAATTCCAATAGATATTTTTGTGTTAGTGAAGGCTCAACCTACTCTTCCTTTTACTCTGTGGAGGCCAGCGTTCCTCAGGGTAGTATTCATGGACCTATTCTCTTCACATTATATACTTCAGACCTTCCACAACCTTCACATCGCAGGTGACAAGTGTGAGATTGAGAGTAACCTCAATCCGTATGGGACAAGTACTCATTGCTCCCGTCATGCATATACATGCAAGTAGTTTTACTTCCCCAAAGGATACCTATTCATCTGTGGTCGAGTGTGGCGAAGGGAGTTATCCTAAATCCAACAATGGAGCTGCAAATGGAAGGGCGCATTGGTACAAGGAAGTGGTTTTTCCTACCTGCCAGCTTCTCCATTTTGAGCTCTCTCCTAAGGATGAAATGAAGAAGAAGTACAGCTTTGTTAAAAATTTTTCTTTGAAGTTGAGTACCAGTCTTAAAGAGTGGAGTAGTGAATGAGCTCTATCTAGCATTAAGAACATGCCATTAAATGGTATAGGGATGACCTCGAACTCCTGAGGAGTCCGGGACCGCATTGTTTGGGCTAATAGCCAGACATTCGTAACTTAGGTGCAAGTTTTGCAACATCTACCAGGCGGAAATTCACGCAATTGGATAGATGTTTAACCTCGACAGAAAATACCGGAATAAGGAGATTGTAATCCTAACCGATAGCCAGGCCGCCATTAAAGCACGGAGTTTATTTGTCACCAGCTCAAAAACGGATGGGAATGCTTCGCCAAACTCAATGACCTGAGCAGAAATAATAAAGTTTATTTTTCTTTTGCGCCAAGGCATGTTGTATGGAAGGTAATGAGGTGGCCGACACTCTGATAAGGATGCTATATCCTCCTTTATGACGCATAAACCCTTTTGTGGATAAGCCACCTGTCTCTTCGGAAAGAGCTCAAAAATGCGGAGCAAGTGAAGAAAGCACAGTACTGAAAATTCTCCCAGGGCTGAAGCAAGCTAAGGCAGCTCATGTGAAGATGAGCAGACTGGATCGGTAGGGCATCTAACCGCAGGGACCGCCACCACAGACAGAAAAGTCTCTTAGTGGGGCAAAGCTCGTGGAGGAAGCCCCCTTGGGATGGCTCCAAGATGTGGAAGAAGATAGTCATCAGATCATGACAGAAGGAAGCAAATGATAGAGATGCATGGCAAGCAGTTCTTCAGGCGAAGGCCATGGTTCTTCAAGAACCATAAAGCTAGAGGAAGAAGAAGAAGCACGATCTCTTTTTTTTTTATTACTTATCGATTCTCATTAAAATCAATCACTATTAAAGAAAAATGTGATTTATATTCTGCTGGTGAATAAACATACACTTAATTACAATTGGTGTTCAGATTTATTCACCGTCGCCGTGGTTGGGATTGCTTGTTAATTCATTGAGAATTCTTAAAACACGTCTTAGATATAATTCTTTTCTCTAACGAAATATTCAAAATTTTTAATGAAAGGATCTAAAATTATTCATAAAATGTAATCGAGGGACAATTTGCTATATAATGAAATCAAAGATTTCTACTTCTAGAAAAGGTAATGAAACTGCAATATCTAACGATAAGAAATTATATTAACTGATATTTAATTTATTGTTACATTAATATTATGTTTACAATTTAATTTAATACGACTGACCCGTATAAATCGGGGTCTAATAAGACTACTATGAACAAGTTATAAATATTCCAAAATAAAGTATTGGGTATCGCCATGTGAGACCGTGGTTTGTATGGAACCAACAAATCCATTAGGAGCTAGAAATTGAAAAATGAAAGACTTAATAGGACACCATTCAGATTTCTAAAATCTACAATCTACACACGCTGGAATAAACCACCGACTCGGACAGAAAACTATTCCAAGACTTAATCAATTAACATTTATTTAAAATATACACATTTTATAATATATTTTATGTAGATATTGTGTGATTTTGAGGAAATAAAATACACGGCAGTAATATTTCTTGACGTAGCTGCTGCATTTGATACTGTTCGGCACTCTAGACTACTTTACAAACTTACAAACACAAACGCACCAACATACCTAACTCGAATAATAGGATCCTTCTTACAAGACAGAACAATCCAGGTAAGACTCAACAATTCAGTAAGACATTCAGTACAGAAAGACAAATACTAGCGGGACTACCACAAGGGGCAATCATGAGCCCAATACTCTTCAACCTCTACTGCTCGGGCATACCTGAACCTACTACGCGGACGATACCATGTTAGCCTCATCGGATAGAGACATTAACGAAAGCATTACTGACTTGCAAACATCAATAGACTGTATATCCGGCTGGTTTCACCGATGGAAGCTAAAGTTAAACCCATCTAAAACTGAAGCGAAAATCTTCGCTCTCCGGCGGTTTCGAAATGAAGACCTTCGCCTATTAACAATTGACAACCAGGAAATTCTCTGGAGACCAAAGAGTGCGTTATCTGGGCGTAATCCTCGATACAAGACTCACCTGGAGACTACACATTAACACTAAACTGCAACAAGCATACACCCGACTGAAACAACTCTACCCACTCATTAACAGAAACACACCACTCAAACATTCCTGCTCCACACTACTCTATCAAACTCTTCTTAGACCTCTCCTGACATACGCCTGTCCAGTTTGGATAACAGCTAGCAACACACTGACAAAACTATTGCAGACTTTCCAAAACAAGGTACTACGAATTACACTAAACGTTCCCTGGTTTGTCAGAAACACACAAACACACAGAGAACTTGACATGCCACATATATATACACACACACACACACATGACTAAACTTACAGACAAAGTCTTCCTATCGCTTCACACACTACCCTCAGCTTCACATTACCACATAGGCGAGCCTACATCATCCAGAAGATTAAAACCCAAACTCTACCAAGATCTCTGAGAAATCTTTGTTTTATTGTTTCTGTCTTTGTTTTATTGTTTCTATTCTTTATCTATCAATTAGCCCTATGTGTAAAGCTCTAAGTGAGCTGGCCCATATTAGTTTTGTAAATAAATAAATAGATAGTTTGTAAGACAGAAATAATTTGCCGCCAAATAAAAATATTTTTCTTCTTCTATTTTTAATTTGATAATTCATTTTTCTTACTTTATTATTCTTATATTTAGAATATTATGCATATCATAACATTTGTCTAATTGAAAGTGAAAACAAACCTAAACTCTGCTTAGTGGTGGGTCAAAATCAACTGAACCTAAGACTCTGCGGCCTGCTGACCACAAATAAAGCATTGTCGTTACTTGACAAGTTACTAAAATGCCACTTTTACACCAAACTTTTGTTTGCCTACATGAGTGCAAAAGAAGTTTGCGTAAGTGCAGTAAAAGTAGTAAATGGACTTTAATCTCGAAATATTATTTCTTTTCTACACAGTTAGAAAATAAAGATATAAAACTATATATTATGGCAACCTCTGAGAGAATGTTGTCCTTGATGAGGACAAGGCTACATTCAGAAAGGTTGTACATCATTAGGGTAAAGCTGAATTCACTATTATACAACATAGGTGATTATTAAATTGATTTTAAAATGTTAAAATAAATATTTAATTTAACAATTTCTACTCCATTATAATATTATTAATATATTTTAGCAACTTCATCCAATACTAAAATTGGTTTAATTGTATGGTGGCAACACTGTGTTTTTTTATCATCTCTAAAGATCAAAAGTACGATTGTAGTCGCTGATTTTAATTCAAAACTTGTCACATCATTCAACTATTGTAGAGAAATAATATTTTTTAAATTATTTAGGGTTGAGTTTCATTGATAGTGAACATATTTAAGATACTAAATATAACTCACATGATTTAATGTTTACGAAAGCTAACTTTATCAGGGATTATGTCATTTAGTACAGGAGAGTGATGTTCTTTTATCTCGATCACCTACCATTTAGAGAATTGATTCGGTCTAGATGTCCTTGAAAAAACAATAGATTTATGAAGAGCAGAAAATGAGGGTCAAGATATGATAACTTTTAGTAAACGGCTTACTTCCTAGATGAGAGACAACTTTTATGTAGAAGAGTTTCATCTTTTAACCACTCCTTCTTTTTGGACATGAAAGCTCAGAGATGAGAGAGAGAGAGAGAGAATGAAAGCTTGCAGAGATGAAATCTCTGACGTTTTGTGACTTAACCAATGGTCCTGTTGAACTCTTGGCAACTTTATTCCCGTAGATTCCACCGTTTTTGCATCCACTGCCAATTCACCATTCTACCCTTGAAGCCAAATCAGACACTCCCCTTGTCCCCTATTGTTATTTATTTGTAACTGTTTCATAAAAACACCCTCGAACTTGCCCAGAGCAGTAGGAGTTACTTGCTTATGGTTGGAGACAGGGCATGACTGTCTTTGTCTTGGAGGATAATCACCTCCATCGAATACGAGTGGTTGAGTCCCCAATCTGCCCCTACTGACACGTAGGAAGAAAAATGACAGATTATATTGTTTGAGTGTCTGACCTTCGAGCAAAAGTTGATTTAGGATGCTACATCTCGAGGGCAAAAGCATGTTGGACTGCACGAGAAAAGTTGGCAGAAATGCCTCCATCGGGTAAGAAATAAATGTTTAATTAAAATATTATAACAATTTATACTAGCGTCAAAATATTTAACACGAAACTAAAGTGTTTTTATGATTCTTTCGTTTGTACATTGCACACTTATTTCGTGCAAAAGTATTCACTAAGTTTCTGAACTAAAATGTGCAAAAGTGTAAATTTGCTATGTAATAAGAAACCAGTATTTCAATTCTATCATCAGCTGTTTGATTTTTCATGTTAATATTAAAGGTAATTACAGACTATTAGTTAAGTAACGATTGATGGCAGTCAACTGGCCACCAGGACCTGTCTGTACGGAATAGAATGACATTCTTCCCGTGATAACTCTTTCCGCTACGTTACTCGGGGAGTTAAAGGATCGTAACTACCCTCTTAGGGGTTTACCAGCCCCCCCGATGCAAGCAACGGGATCGTTTTACAAGAGAAGAATGTCACTACCATGGAGAGACTGTTAGTGCATTACCTCGCCATAGCAGAAGTGCCGAACCCAGGTCCCATTTAAGGGCTTGACCCATTTAAAGGCAGGTTGAGGGCTCAACCAGCGCGTAGAGTGATCCCACAGTCTGGTCACACCCCACTCCCAGAAGCTAGGGAAGGCACCCCTAGCAGGCACCCCTAGCAGCATATGCGCTTCCAGCTGCGGGCTGGCACCAGGGTTTAATTTATATCGCGGTTCTCCTCCCGTTCAACTCATGACCTCAGTCATTGGAGTTATTGGTTAAAACTCGGCCACTACGAATCCAACCTCAATTCAAGCAATTGGCTTGGGATATAGCTTGCGCCCGTAGTTCAGTAATTCATACTCTAATGTGCTTAGCGTGACCGATCTCATGCACGATGGATCGTGCCATCTAGTGATTCGTGTCCATTGCCACAAGTACAGGGGTTCAGTAACCCAGGATACTTACAGGCAACCCTGCAAGGGGAAAGTATCAGGTTAGGTTTGGACGGGGTAAGGGAATCCCCAACCTGGAGAACCAGAGGCTGACGCCATATACCCACGCCCTAGGAATAGATTGACAATTGGTAAGTTGATCAAGCAGTATTCAACAACCAAATTTCAGGATTTAATGACTTAATGTTCCTCCATTTATTTAAACATTATCTCGCCGGTCACCTGGCATTGTGTAACCTAATTTAATGGGAAACAGCTACAATTCTAAACTCAGCTGTTTTTTTGAAATAATTATCAATTCAAATAAATGTTTAGTAAACATGACTTGTTACTTGAAGTAAAATCATTCTGACTTTGAAAACGGATGTAGGCGGTTGTTGCAATACTGGAATTTATAAGATTTTCAAAATGGAGAAGAGCATCGTACTCCTTATAATTCCTATTTAATATTCCAACGATGAAAGAATTTCCAGTGTAGGACACAAAGGACCTAGTGGGAGAGTGTCATGATATCACGTAGCCACTTTCTTTCTGTAACGTCTTGTGGTCTGTGTACAATGTTTCAACTATATCTCGCTTACCGATCTAGTATTGTAGTTTCCTTTGCTTATCTCTACTATCAAGCACTCATCTTCCTAACTGTTTTATACAATCGTAAAACTTGTACACCTACAATTTTAGTAGTTTTCTACTAAGATATATGTCTTAATAAAGGTTTGTCTTTCTTATGTAGTAAAGTTGTTTTACTAAAAATAATAAAACAATTTCAAATTTTTTTTTTTATGTTAAAACTTTGGTTCAACTTTTTTCGTGGGCGGAAGTGGAGGAAAGTATTGTTGGATGTTCGTCAGCAAAATATTTTGATATATAATGTTAATACTGAAATTAACTATTGCAGTAATCTTTTTCTTAACTAGCTTATTATCAATAAATACTTTATTTTCTAAATTTCTAAAACTGAATGTTTAAAAACAGAAATGAATTATTATTTTATTTTTTTGCAAAAGTCTTTTGAACCATACTTGAAAACTGCTTAACATGGACTTCTAATATTGGCCAAACGATATTAAAGCGCCATCAGTACAAGTTATTCAAAAGACTTCAAGACCACGGATGTAAATTAGCGTTAAGAAATAAACGCTCATGTTATGTGTACTTCAGTTTAAAACTCAACCCCGGTATGTATTCATGTGTTACAACAAGCTTCCTGTCCCTAATGAATTCAATTCCTTCAGTAACAAATAATAACATACGCTCTAAATTTTGTCTTTTACCACATAACCCTTAAAGGAGCTCTGTATTTCCTTCGTAATCAACACTTCAAACTTATCCTTCTCTAACACATGAATACTTTAGCAAGTACCATCTCTCTGAAGGATGTGCTTCTAGTCTGGGTGCCAGGTTCACATGGGAATTTTTGGGAATGAGGAGGTGGATAGGTTTGCCAAATTAGGCGCCTCTCTTCCTTTCATTGGTTCCGAGCCTGCTGTTGGCGTATCTTCTGGCACATATCTGTCAGGCTTTCAGACATGGACAGCTTCACAGCATTCATCCTTATGGATGAGCTCAGTTGGTTTTCGGCAGTCCAAAATGCTCATCGGGGGTCCGGAAAGGCCATTAGTGGAGACGTTGCTGTGTTTTTTACGGAGCGCTCTCAGGCATTTGGTTGGATCTCTTACTGGACATTGTGGTTTAAGGAGACATCTCTACATAATGGGGCTCATGCCGGATCCATTTTGTAGAGTCTGTGAGACAGAGGAGGAAACACCCATCCATCTTATGACTGATTGCTTGGGTTGTGAGGAAATTAGGTTCAGGAACTTTGGTCGGAATAGGATGTCTGTGGAAGAGCTTAGGCTATTTCCGCTTAAGGTTATTGTCCGATTTATTCGGACTGCGGTGAATCTTAGATGGTTTAGATCCGGGTCTGGATTTTGTGATAGACCGGTTTATTGTTTTTCCTGGGTAGATATATGGCCCAGGAGGCGTGGATAGTCTTAGGGT
>JAAEAF010001333.1:0-20779 GCA_011037195.1 Triatoma infestans | reverse complement strand
GATGATAGATCGGAAGATAGATAGATAGATAGATAGATAGGAGTAGATAGATAGATAGATAGACTAGATAGATACATAGATACGAAAATAGATAGATAGATAGATAGATAGATAGATAGATAGATAGATAGATAGTATGATAGATAGATAGATAGATAGATAGATAGATAGATAGATAGATAGATAGATAGATAGATAGATAGATAGATAGACAGATAGATAGATAGATAGATAGATAGATAGATAGTGTGATAGATAGATAGATAGATAGATAGATAGATAGATAGATAGAGAGCTAGTTAGATAGATAGATAGATAGATAGATAGATAGATTGATCGATCGATAGACAGATAGATGGATCGATAGACAGATAGAATGATAGATAGATAGATAGATAGATAGATAGATAGATAAATAGAGAGATAGTAGATAGAATAGAATAGATAGATAGATAGATAGATAGATAGATAGATAGATAGATAGATAGATAGATAGATAGATAGATAGATAGATAGATAGATAGATGGATAGATGGATAGATGGATAGATAGATAGATAGATAGATAGATAGATAGATAGATAGATAGATAGATGGATAGATGGATAGATGGATAGATAGATACTTACATACATACATACATACATACATACATGCATACATACATTCTCACTGGCTTATATACAGGTTCTCCCACTCTAGCCTGCTTATGTCAGAGAGTACCAGAGATTGTCTGTCTGTCTGCTCTCTCTTTCTCTTGCTATTACACTTACTCTTTTAAGTAGCAGTTTATCTAGAAAAATGATCGCTGCAAAATAAAATGTTAAAGTGATTTTATGACAATATACATTATTTAATATTCAAAAATAAATGACATGTAATTATTAATTTATTAATACATAACATTTATAATAATTTATTATTATAAATATTATGTAATTAGTTTCATTAAATAGTTTAGTTACATGAAATCAGTTTTACGTTAAGTAGACAATAAAATTTATATTAAAAATTATAGTGAGAAAAATAATTTTTATTTCGGGAGAAGATGAAGGAGGAGAGGAGAACATGTTAGTGTTCTTTATTTTATTTCATTTCATTTTATTTAAAATATATATATATATATAAATATATATATATATACATACACAAGAGCTGGCCAAGAGAACGAAATTACATTTTTATCGCGAACGAACGTAAACCCTAGGGGGAAGTGGAAGGTAGGAGAAAAAAGCGGGTTACAGGACAGGAGAGGGTGAATAGAGAAAACTGGTGCGAGGGAGTGAGTGAGAAAGGTTGAAAGGGAGAGAAAGAAAAATAAATAAATAAAACATAACAAAAGTTGTACAAAGAGAGATGTTACTGTTGGGTTTGTGTGTGTATATGTGTATGTGTCTATGTGTAATAGGTGTACAGTGTAAGAAATAGCTGCAGAAGGGGGCCGCTGCTGCTACAATACCAAGAGTGTTGCGAGTTAAACGTAATCTCAGACTGTCCGTTCTCACATCGGCTTATCCATTCTCAAGGGTGATTTATACATATACTCTCTATTCAACAGCTGGCTGGGACCCTAAAAACTCATACCGCCCCTGCATCCTATCACCGCTACTAACACTATTACTACGATTTTTTTTTTTTCTATATTTATTTAGGAATCTATTCTCGTAGTTTCCCAAACTTCACAACCAAAACTACACCGTCAAATTTTATAACCTAAAATTATCTTTTTTTGCGGCCCACTACTTTAATACTTGTTTCTTATCATTTATAAAAATATTTCTAATTTATATCTCTAGCTATTTTTTTTTAATTTTTTTTTTTTTTTGATGTCTGCACAGATTTCTAAATCAATTTATTCTAACTTACTTTGATAAGATTACTTATTATTTATTGCATTTCAAAGATTAAAAGCAAAACGTAAGCTGCTCTGGCCTTCCTGTAGTAAAATCACCTGTAATATGTTTTGAAAACAAAGGCTGAAAAACTTCTTTTGCAGTCATACTCATACAAATTCAGCATACAGCAACTTCTCAGTACTGATTGATTGATTTATTTAAGTCAAAATTTGTAATATTTTTTTAATTATCTCGGCCTTCCACAGATGTTATAATTATATTTGTAGTTTTGGCATTATAGAGTGTAGTAGAGGGAAAATGCCGTAGCTGGCGCACTTTTTTTGAGGGGCAACTTTCCCCTCTTCCGGACCACTTTGGTTACGGCCCTGCCTTCCCCCACTCTTTAACTTATCATCCAATCTAAAGCCTTTATTTATTCCTTCCGCCATCACTCCTTAATTTATAATCTAATCCGATGCCTCCATTTAACCCCACCCCAACCGCACCTTCCGATCATTAACCTAACATCCAATCTGCTGACTCTATTTTTCTCCCAATTACCCCCACTTCTTAACCTAGCATCCAAATCGATGACTCCATTTTCTTTCTACTCCCACTCCTTTAACCTATCAGCCAAACCGATGACTCCATTTTCTTTCCACCTCCCTACCCATGTCAATCAGCAAGTTCATCCCCACTTTATACACAACAAGATGGCAGAATCTAGCCAATGCAAATCTAACCTTTACCTCCTCCTCACCTTTGTCGTTACCTGCAATTCGATCCTACAATCTTTATGTTGCAAGTCCACCACATTACCAGTCAACCACAACGGTCCTCTCATAAGCTGCAGTTTCTAACGTGCACTTATATTTTATCTCCACCTCCAGCACTGTCATAATTTTATTCCCCCTCACCCCACTCACAAAAAATTAAATATTAGTTAAAAAAAAATATATATGGCAGAATGGCATCTGACTTTCACACACAAAATTATAATAAAAAGGTTTACTTACCTCCTCCAACGCTCCTGCTGCTGTAACGACACGCATATACCGACCACGCACTGAGAACTAAATTAGTGGTAAGTACGACTTACTACTAATAACATTATCCCCACTCCTATTACGTCATAGCTAATAGTCTCTGCCTTATTGAATAAAAATGTATCGAATATAGGTACATATCGATTTATTTATCACTAATGCCTTCTATTCAATATATTATTCCCACTCCTGTAACGTCACAGCCAATAGTGTTTCAATATGCCATTGCTTTTGATTATATCATCGTAATATATCGATTACAAATATTTATTATACATATTGATTAATATTATATCACCGCAATAAATCGACTGCATGTATATCAATAATTTATTAGCCTTTTTATTTAAATATTCATAAAAATACACTATACGCACCACACTAAATTTAATAAATTCAATTCCATGTCATATCTCATTATCAAAAACCTAGATAAAAACTTTTTTCTCCGACCTAATCGATATTTCTGAACATCTCATCGGCGATCTCTAAGACAAAATCTATTTGATACAAAAGATCCAAAACCCTATTTCTTGCATCTTCAAGTACGTAGATGATTTGTTTCTTACCATTAATCCAGAACATATTTCCACTATCCTTCAAACCTTCAACTGTTATCACCCTCGCATATAATTCACATAGAAACCGAAAATGACAACAAAATAGCCTTTCATGGCACACTAATCATTTGCAACCATTGACAACATATTCACACACAACTAGTACACTAAACCCACTTTTTCTGGAAGACTACTACACTTCCTTTCAGACGATCCTTACACCAAAAAATAAACACCATAAAAAACCGATATAACAGGTAACCCATTTATCGTTCCACCAGGAAAGTACCAAAAGAAATACTGGTTAAAAATGACTATCCTATTCATCTAATTCTCAAAACCATCCAAAACTACACAAACAAACCTCCCACGCAGAACCCCAAAACATTCTACCTGACACGAATACTTTTCATCCTTAAACCTCCTATTTACTACTCGCTCATCTTCATTAGCCCTATTTCCAATATAATCAATAACATCCTCAAAAACTTTATCCCCAACCTCCAAACAGGCTTCTCCCCCACCCACAAACTAAATAAAATTTTTTCAAAAATTAAAGACCCTATTGAAAAAGCTAACAAAACACTTGCGTTATACAAACTTCACTATGTTACACCCAACTGCAACGCTTGCTACATAGGAGAATCCAAACAATTTTTATAAAAAGACTCAGACAACACGAACTAGGCATTATTAACAAAAAACTAGACAGCACTAGACTGCCATCGATTTCAATAACCACTTATCCCAACCATTCTAAACTCTTCTATCCAAGTCCTTACAAATTCACCTCCATCCGAATTCTATCAATTTTAAAAAAGGCAAAGAAATCATAACTTCAAATTACAATAATATTTTTTCTAACTTAAAAAAAGATACTTGCCATTAATTTGTTCATCCAAATTTCAAATTGCCGCGCCTCACTATAAACATTTTCCTTAACCTTTTTAACAATTTTTTTAAATTTTTAAAAAAATACTCTCTCACTTCATTTCAATCTCAACGTTCTCAACGTAAACTACTCTCTAACCCTAAAAGTATCTTTATCTGTTGTACATATTTTCTCTTATTGTTAATATAAATTTATTTAATTTACTGTCATTTATGTGTTGTAATTTCTTCCGTTAATATCTTTAATTTTTTTTTTTTTATAAATCTGTGCTTTTTTCTAGACTTCAATACTGTACAATATTGTTTTTTCTCTATAATGGAGTTGACGAGGAGAGAAATTGGGATTGATTAATTAGAGGAGATATAAAGACACTGTTATAATATAGCTATAAGCTTACACAAACTGCACTGGGCTTGTAATGATTTTTATAGAATAAAAGTGGGAGTAGAGTTATGACACGATGCGATGTATGGTTGCATCTGATAGATAGATAGATGTCTAGATCTCTCACTGGCTTATATACAGGTTCTCCCCACTCTAGCCTGCTTTAGCGAGAGAGTACCAGAGAGGGCCTTTTTTATCCTGGTCGGGCCTGTGTTCTCTCTCTTTCAGTTACATCACCAATATATTTTACATTACCAATGGTACCTGAAATGTAGAGCAAGAAAGAATTCTTTTTCTTTAAAAACTCATCTGGCCATTGTCGTACAATACATTTCATGAAAAAAAAAAAAAAAAAAAATATTTTGGACCAAAATCCAAGAAAATCTGAAAACGCAATTAAAAATAAATTGTTTTCTTAATCATAATATTTCGCTGTATGTTCTTTATTTTGCAAATATAGTGGATAAAAATGTGTAAATGTCATGCGTAAACTTCGTATAATATTGTTTTTAATTATATTGCTCCTAGAGAGAGTAAGAGAGAAAGAAATCGTTAAATATAATATTTCTAGATTTAAATGTTCCCTTATGCTAAAAAATTATATTTCATAAAATCTGAAATAAATGAAAAAGAAGGTGAAGACAGGAAGGAAGTAAAAAAAAGTTTATTCAGTAAAAAAAACAAAAAACAAAATCCATTTACTTTAATGTTTGAAACATTCATATCAATGAAATTGATAAATAAATAAATAAATTAGTAAAAGAAAATTATTTATAAATATAATTATTTTTTTTTTTTAGTTTAAGTATGTTTTATTTATTTTTTTATTTTATTTTTACATCATTTTCTTTTTCTAACAACATACACACTGCTGCCTACTACTAGCAAGGTGAATGTAAATGAGCCAACTGATCAATAGTAACTGAATTTGCATTTCAATTAAGTTTATTCACCAAACGTACATTGAGTTGACTTATTTTAATATAAATTATAAGTGATGATAATAAGTTTCAATACAATGAAATAAGAAATGTTGATTCAAATTTTTTTTTTTTTAAATATATTATAATTACATTAATGAATACGTATATTAACGAAATCGAATTAAGTAATTGAAAATGTATAATTTTCTTTCATTTTAAATTGTGGATAGCAAGGAAAATTTATGAACTACACTATAAATAAATAATAATAATCTAATATATAAGACGATAATTTTCCCATACTTTGGGAAAAATTAGCCGCAAAATAAGATTTGATTAACGTAGAAATTTCTTGTTTTTTTTTATTTATTTTTAATATGCAAAGTAGGGGTGGGTAAAGGGAAAACATTTACATTATCATATAAAACTTAGTAAGAAAAGCAACTTGGTAAATAAGGAAATAAATAAAAAAAAAAAATCTGGTGTGAAACACTCACACAACTTTCTCTTACTCCAGTTCTCAAAATTATAATTGACAAATTTTATAGTTTTGTGTACCAAATTTAATGAAATTTTGTCAAAATCTGAAAAAAAAAAACTGTTCAGTAAAAGCGCACTTCCGGTTTACTAATTTTCTTGGAACTTGGAATTTTGGCCAACTATTTATTTCTAATTAAGTTTGTTTGGATGATAGTATTGTATAATTTATCATCTAATTATACTTTATCAGCTATGATAGCAAGTGTAGAGAAAAACATAACCCCACCACTCCCCTAAAAGTGCCCTTAAATGAATTTTCCCAGAGAAATATTGCAAATAAAAGTTGTAGATCTTTGTATGTATAGTCCCTATGAGAAGTTTCAAGAAAATCGTTATAGCCATTTTTGAGAAAATTGCAAAAAAGTGAAAAAAATTATTTAGACAAGTAGTAAAGTAATACGCAATTCCGGTTATCCGATTTTTTCAAACTCGAAATTTCAACAACATATTTAACTTTAATTAACATTATTTAGATGAGAGAATCGTCTAATAAACTGAAAAAGCACTTTAGATAAAATCTAACTCCACCCCTCCCCCAAAAGTCTCCTTAAATGAATTTTCCCGGAGAAATGTTTCAAATTAAAAGTTATAGCTCTTTGTATGTGTAGTTGATATAACAAGTTTGAAGAAAATCATTCGAGCCATTTTCGAGAAAATTGTAAAAACTATAAAACACAACTAGCAGAGTGATACTTCCGGTTGAGGAATTTTGACAGATAACGTACTGTCAGATCCCATGGCGATACCTAAACGGAATATCAAGTATTCAACTTTCTACGGTTTCTTTTTTTGAGCTATGCTGTTCACATACACACACGCACATACCCATACACACACGCACGCACAGATAATTTGCTGAAAACCACTTTTTTTGGACTCAGGAAACCTCAAAATGGATATTACCGATGAAAACTCGATATCAAAAATTTGACTCGATTACACTAGAAGTAAGAGAAAGTAAAAAGTGGAAAAGTGTAAGAGCATTAAAAAAAAGAATGGCTGAGGAAGGAATTTTCCTTTCAATATGTACTCTTTTTTTGTTCCTGCAAACATAACGCCGGATTTGGTGTTACCAGGGTTGTAAGAATGGATTTGTATTATTAGAAAGTGACTGTATTGGAACGGTGGCGGTAAAGAAAGTTTCTCGAAGGTAATAAGAGTTTTATGAAAAGTCAAATGGAACATGGTAGGGGGATATGACGTGCAACTAAAACTGGTTGATTGAAGGCAAACTGAGAAAAGGTTCTCTAACCAATCACCAACAATTTTCAATTTTTAATATTTTTCTGTTTCCAATCTTTACATATTTTATACAGACAAAAACAACAAAATTAGAAAATTGTAAATTAGAATTTACGTTGAAACGTAATTTTCTTTCTAAAAACTTTTTATAAACTATAGAAACTAATGACTAACACTATATTATTTTCTTCCACTCCAGAGAATTCATTCTTAACAATATTCATTTAAATATAGAAAATATATACCAGATTTATCAGAGATAAGTCATTAACATTAATATTCATTATTACGAATTTCTAAAAACAGTTATCTCTAGTTTAATGAATTAATTTACATATAATTATTACAACGATAAAAAAAAAACCTGATACAAAAGGAAAAATACTCATGGACTTTATCTTAATTTATTTTTTCACTTTCAACATAAAAATTTAGAATTTTTACTAGACATTCAGTCGTACTTACTTCAAGGGTATTAAATTTGGACCCAGGTCGGGTATTTATGTAATTTATTGAAAATGATTCTTTAGTGCATAGGAATAATGTGACAGTTTCAAAAAAAAAAAAAAATTGTTGACAAAAAATTAAATATTTTTTAAATTACGCAAATATATTTATATCCTGATATATCAACTCAACTGTGGCACTACGGCCCATGTAGGACCTTGGCCTCCGCCAATACCCGACCCCAAGCCTCTCTATCTAGAGCTTTTCTTCTCCACTGTCTTATGTTCAGCTCCCGGAGATCCTCCTCCACATCACCCATCCAACGCAGCCTAGGTCTCCCTCTCGGTCTACTGCCTCCAGGGTGACCCTCCAGCGCCCTTCGTGGTGCTCTCTCACTCTCCATCCTTTGCACGTGTCCAACCCAACGCAACCTTCCCTGCTTGACCACAGATACTATGTCCTCTTCCCCGTACAGCTCTCTTAACTCCGCGTTTTTTCGGCACCTCCAGACTCCATCTTGGCACACTGGTCCATAGACCGCCCTCAAAACCTTTCTCTCCCAGCGGTTCAATTTCAATTCGTCCGCATGCCTCAACGTCCACGACTCCGAGCCATACGTTACCACGGGTCTAAGAACTGACTTATAGATCGTCAATTTGGTCTTTCTTGACAGGGATCTATTATAGAATGTCCGTCTTAACGCTCCCAAACACCTGTTTCCGGCCGCTATTCTGTTGTCTATGTCGCGACTTACCTCATTTTTGTTAGTGAGGACGGCTCCTAGATATTTGAATTCTTTAACGCCCTCAAAACGGTGCTGGCCCGCGATTAACTCTCTGAAACATCTCGCGCGCCGAGTTGTGACCATGTACTTGGTCTTCTCCTCATTAATCTTCAGACCATAACTGGCGGCGCCTTCAGCCAACTCCATAAAGGTTTCCCTAAGAGCAGCCTTTGACCTCGCTATAATGGCTACATCATCTGCGTAGGCCAAATAATCAGACATTCTGTTATATATGTTGCCTCCGGGGTTAATCGTGCATTTTCGCATTGCCATTTCCAATACCAGGTTGAAGAGGATCGGGGACACCGGGTCTCCCTGCCTTAAGCCCATATTTATAGCGAACTCTGAGGACATCTGACCTTGGATTGCTACTTTTGCCACCGTGTCTCTCAAGGTCATTTTAACCAGTCTTATCACCTTAGCTGGGACTCCTAATGCTTTTAGCCCTCTGAATAGGCCAATTCGAGAGACCGAATCGTACGCCCTCTTAAAATCAACGTACAGTTGATGCAACTCCAGGCCGTACTCATAAAATTTCTCCATTACTGTACGCATTGTAAAGATATGGTCCATCGTCGATCTTGCACTCCGAAATCCAGACTGGTAATCGCCAAGCTCTCGCTCTGCTACTACTGACACCCTTTCTGTTAGTGCA
Organism: Triatoma infestans; assembly: GCA_011037195.1. Lineage (NCBI taxonomy): Eukaryota > Metazoa > Arthropoda > Insecta > Hemiptera > Reduviidae > Triatoma > Triatoma infestans. The sequence goes on along the minus strand of JAAEAF010001333.1, from coordinate 11,472 downwards.
TAGGAATAATGTGACAGTTTCAAAAAAAAAAAAAAATTGTTGACAAAAAATTAAATATTTTTTAAATTACGCAAATATATTTATATCCTGATATATATTTAATATAATAAACTTTAAACACATGATAAAGCAATTTAGTATAAAGTATTGTTGTTTTTCCGGTTGACCGTTTTTTGAACAAAACCACATTACTGTGGGATCCCATTAAAAGTGGTAAAAGAAAGCAATTAAAAGAAATTGTCCATTATTTAGAACTTTATGCATTTATTGTGTTTTGGAGTTATGTTGTCTAGACATACTGGGATATGTTTTTGTGTGTCACAGACAAATAGTCATGCTCACACAAGGCCAAATGCTGAAAATCACTTTCTTTTTTTTTTTGCTCCATTTGATTTTTCAAATAAAAGCTGAATACTAAATATATATTAATATAACTAGGTTACTTCAAAATGTATTAATTTAAATTAAAATTTTAAATTGCTAAGAAAATAATTTATATAGATTAGTTTAAAATTATTTGTTGGTCACGCGCCCGCGGGAGAACACTACTGGTCTAGAATAAATCCTGGGACTATTTCACATCAAATTTTTTAATCAACACTGCTGTTTAATCCAAATTGCCTTAACCTGCAAGTGCTGAGCCTTGGTGTAATAAGGAAGACGTGGTATAATTAACTTTATTAATGTGCACACACAATTAGTAGCAGTGCTGACTAGGAAGGTCGTAAACCATAAGGAGCAATTCTCCCTTGTGTAGGCCCATTTACCTTGATTGCTATACAGACTTAAAACATATTAAGTGCACAGTAAGTACAATTAAATTTTAAGCTTAGATAAAATGGATTACTTCTCTAGTTTTGTTTGTGTGTTAATATTTAACAGTATTTTCTTGAAATGAATAACTCATAATTTATAGTAATAATGTGTGGTTAAATTGATGAAAGTAGAGTTTGAAAGTGTTAATCGACAGAGTAATAGAAATGATGAAGAAGAAAAAAATAGTATCACTATTTATAGAAATCTTCTTGCAGACTTTGTCATGGAAAATCCTGTTTCCTGCCAAAGAGGTTTTGTAGGGAAAACGTCCGTTTTATCAGCTGTTTGATATAAAGTTAGCTGAAAACCACAGTAGCTAGCCCCAGTAGTCAGCGCATTCTACAAGCAATTTTTACAAACTGTACCCGTCTATTTATAGTTACGTTACGTATATAACGCTTAATATTTTATTTTCAGTGACCCTTGGCGCTGCCCTGGCGAGGGCGGGATTCGAAGGATATCTTTATAGGCCCCGACCCTTCTGCAATTTGTCCAGGAGCCTAATTCAAACTTCTATCAAGGGTTTGTTAGAAGTACAGCGCCTGCATTGGTGGTAGAGAACACAAAGTCAGAGGCAAGCACAACTCTTTATTAAGAGACATTTGCCTAAATTTATTAGGGTTCTACTGAGTCATAGCCGTAAGGATATAACGCTAATAGTGGGTTTACTAACAGGGCATTGTTGGCTGAATAGACACATGCACCACTTATTACTTGCGGATAACGCGTTATGTCGATTCTGCAAGACTGAGGAGGAAACCCCGGCACACATCCTCTTTTAGTGGGTTGGCCTGGCGAGGGCAAGGTTTCTTCAACTGGGGACAACTGGGGAATGCATGACGGAGCCGCTGTCAGCATTGCTAGGCCTGATTAAGAGGGCGAAGCTGAGGGATATGCTATAATTTAGGGGATCCACAAGAGACCACTTATTGTAGGTCACAGTGGAATGACGCCCTCCCTTCACCCTCCCCGTTCGAATCTAATCTATACTAACCCCTTGGCGGACCCTTTTCTATTTGCCTTCTGGAACTTACTGTACTTTTCGAAGAGGCGGATCCTTGCTGGCCTCCAATGTGCACTTATAGCTTCAAAGTCTAAGATTGTGCACTGCCAATGCCAAAATAGTATATTATTTCTTATACATGGGATATTTTTTGAATTCAAATCGATACATTAAATTGACATTAATTGTCATCAAAAATGCCCAATATAAATCATTTATTAGTATTTTATTCTAGTTTAAAAATTATAAATAAAACATAATACTTTTTTTCTATAATATTGAATAATGTGACAATTAATTTCAGTAATATCTCAAAAGTTGTAATTTTTCTAATCTCGAGATTAAAAAAAAAATGTGAAGTTGCCAATAAAAACGTTTTTAAGGTTTGGATGAAATTGCCAAAATATATTCATAAAATTAAAGAAAAGTAAAACTTCTTTAACATTTTAAAACCAAAGTTAAATTAAATATCAGCAAACATAATATTATAATTTTGTTTCTTACATAATATGTATTATAATTTTATTCAACATTCTTTCAGATGATAATGCACATGATTTACAACATTTTGAATCATTCTTGGAATAGTTTCAACAGTTTTTTTTTTTACTTTCTCTTACACCTCCTCGTAGTGTGAAACTTTCAAATTTGAGTTTTCGTCGGAAATACATGTTTTTGAGGTCCCCTAAGTACGAAAAAATTATTTATATTGAATGATCTGTGTGTGTGTGTGTGTGTGTGTGTGTGTGTGTACATGTGTGTTAAAAGAATATCTCAAAAACGAAAAATCATAGGGTTGACATTCCGTTTAGGTATTACCGCATCCGACACGAAGGTTTCCGGACAAAATCCACCAATGGGAAGTGAAAATTTACTGAATTATTTTTCCAGTTTTTTGCGATTTTCTTTCTTTCTTGGAATGCTCACTTGCACAAATATAAACCTATCATTTTTATTTGTAACATTTTCCGGTGGGAAAATTTGATTTTTTGGGGGTAAAATTTATTTTCGGGGGGAGTTCTGAGGGTACAGTTGTATTATGCTTTCCACTAAAGTACTATTTCAGTATAATTTATGGTTTTTATGGCAACATAATATTAATGTACACTAGAAGCATTGATATAATTCCAAATTTGAAGCAAATCGGTTAAGCGGAAGTAGAACTTCTTTTTTCTTTTTTTGAGGGTTCATGCATAGAAACCATCAGGTGATCTATTGCCCCATATGGTACCAAGCTTGCTCATATCTACTGCACCCTCTCCAAGTTGAGCTCCCTAAGGAATATCAGAATCCTGGAGGTTTCTAGTGTGGTTCCCCTTCCCTCACCTGGTAACAACCAGGTTATTGAATTTTCTTCGGATGACGGCGATGCAGTTCTATTTGAGTTTCCTCCAGCTCTCAACAGAATCTACTTCTGCCATTATCTTCTAGGCACAGCTTCCCCGTAGCAGCCCCGTAAGAATACGGATCTTATTACTGGTGCAGGGCCTTCGAACTTTCCTGGTTGTAACCTCCCTGGGTAGACCTTGGCCTGCCTCAGTCCCCGAGAGGGTTCCAAAGACTAACTCTTTTCGCCATCTCCTCTTTCTTGATATTTTCCAAGAACCCCTGGTCGCTAACTCCGTAAAAAGGCTCAGGCCCCAAGTGAGGAGATGCAGCGCCTTCTTTTGCTAAGGTGTCGGCTACTTCATTACCTTCCACGCCGACATGTCTCGGTATACCCAGAATAGGATAACTTTATTTCTTCTCCTTAGGTCATTAAGCTTACCTAGGCATTCTGAAACCATTTTAGACTTGATAACACAGGAGCTCAGTTCTTTAATGGCAGCCTGACTGTCGGGATAAGATAACTATCTCCTGTTTCCGATATCCTCTATCGAGGTTAAACTAAACGCACCTTCAAATAGCGTAAATTTTTGCCTGGAAAATGTGTGGAAAACATATCCATGGGTTCTGAATGTTTGGTTCTAGGCCCATACATCCCTGCCCCACTTCCCTTGAGGGTAAGTAGAACTTTACAGAAGAGGGTTTTGAATATTTTGGAATTTTCCAGGCAAAAAGGTTATAACGATTTTCATTTGAAACATTTTTACAAAAAAAAAAAAAAAAAAAATGGGTTGGTTCTATGTTATTGGCAGGCCGTTCACTTCCCTACTTGTTTTGTTTTGGTAAGTTGGTATTTGTCTTTTCATCATCCTCTAAATTTATATTAGAATAAAAGGGGAACATTGGTATTTTAAGGAAAATGGGCCATTTTATATATAACAGTGTTTAGGGGAAAGAAAAATTAATGTGTGTTTCGCACCATACTTTTTTTTTTTTTTTTTTTTACCAATATTTAATACACATATTAAAATATTAAATTTATACACATATAATATTTAACGCGAGAGGAAAGTTTGTTTTTTTTACAATATTCTCGTTCAATGCCATTTTGCGTGCGTATAGGCAAAACTGAATTCGAGTGTACAAAAGTGACCCTTTATTCTATTATCAAATATATAATATTTTTATTTTTTTTAAATTCATTTTACAACTCATTAATTCACCGCCCATCTACAAAGTTATTTCGAAAAGTATTACAACTTTATTTTTTCCCACACATTTATAGACTGTACAATATAATTACTGACAAGAGTAACTATTTAAGAAAAAATTAGCCATGGTCAATCAATATATCAATATAATTGCGTTTAGTTGTTTTATTTTTTTTTCCTTCCACCATTTGGTGATATTTTGTTAAATTAATGCTACACTAGAGCAAGGTTATCAATTATTTTTAAATATATAGCATCAAAGAATTATTATTGAGACATTAACGTTTAAAATATTAATTCTTATTAAAAAAAAAAAATGAATAAATTAAAAAAAGTTAAATTTTGAAATGATAAAATAAATTGATTAAATATTACGTTGTTATTGAATATATATATATATATATCACGCCTTATCCGTATAAACGAAGGGTTTTTACTTTGTCTACATTACGTGACGGTGGATAAGATTTTAGGAATTTTCAGTTTTCATTAAATTTGTAATAGGTTTCAAAGAGGAGATTCTCAATTTTGTATCTATCTCTCTGCTTTAGATCCCTCTCTTCGGATCCTGATGTAATAGAGTGGGAGACTCTGTGACACATATATATATAATATATCTATATATATATAATATATATATAGAGCTGCGCTAGCCCTACAAGGGACAGTCCTTTAAACAGTCTTACAACGGTTAACAACGAGTCAGCAACCAATCTTTCTCTTCACTCAGTCTAAATCTCTCGCTATCTAATTTCTGTTTTCGTGTAAAGTCCTGGCAGTTTTGTGTTTCTAGTTAATTATACAGTGTTCAGCATTCATTCTAGCTTATTTCTCAAAGACCTTTCCTCACTCATTTCTCTTTTCGGATCTTATTATATACATTTTGATTTCTTAGGAGCATGGCAATAATTATAACAAATCTGTATAATAATTTAAAAAATATATACACAAAATATTTATTTATCTTTTAATATTATTAAGAAGATGAAACAGTAGGATTTACAAACATCGCCTTGACCTTGCTGCGATCCAGGAAATTCGATGGACTGGTAATGGAATTCCTGAAAAAAGACACCGTAGCCTTGATAATTACAGCTGCCATGATAAAAAGCACGCTTTTGGAACTGGGTTTATAGTAAAAGGAAAAATGAGAGCACTGGTCATTGGATTTACACCTGTGAGCCTGCGTATCTGTAAGCTGCGGATTAAAGGAAAGTTTTTCCATTATAGTTTCAAGTAGTATATGTTTGCCGGTTCTGGGACAGATTTTCACTCCCTCACCTACCCTCCTCGCCTTCTACCTTCCAACCTTCCCTGTCCATGATCCACCACCCCCCTCACCGCCCTAGTTACCCCTCTCCCACCAAATGACTCCCCTCCCCTCCCCCAACCTATTCCCAACTTTTCCCCCACCCCTCCTCTTTTCCTGTAGGCGAAGAAATATTAAAAATTAATTTTTTTTTGCTTAGGTCAGCAAAAGCGATCTCACAACCTTCGTCATCCAAGTCCATCACTTACACCACTCAGCTATAGTGGTAACTTGGCAATAGTAGTTTTCTTTAGATCCTTATACCTCACCCCACATAATTCTCCCTCATCTCTCTCATATCCTTTCTATCTCTCTCTCTCACTCTATAGATATATATATATATATAAAATATATACACAGAGACTTAAAGAGAGGCTCTGCCCCACGTACCCCAGGCCAGGGTTCATTAACCTGTATTTTTCCATTCGTACAAAAGTTTATTAACCTCTATGTATACAGAATGTTTGCAATATAATATATTTACTTATTTTTTTTTTTTTAGACGGATACTTATGTAAGTTTTTTGGTAAACAATAAACTAAAACTTAATCTATGGTTCCTTCTTATCTACTTTTATCGATCAAGTATATTGACATTTAATACAGTATATTGATTTATGAGTCACTTACCTGTGTAAGGTTTTTGGTAAGCAATTTACAAGTTAATCTCCATTTTTCCTTTCTTTTTTTTATTATCGATCATTATATATTTATAGAATCCAATATATCGGTTATTTTATTTTATTTTATTTTTTTTTGGCACAGTTTAAAGTTGTTGGACCTGTTATCGACGAAATAGTTAATAATATGTTTTATCGAACTAATTGTTTATGCATTTAAAGAAAGGAAAAAAAGCTAGTGATTTAATAACTGGTGTATCTCAATTTACATACCAAATTCCGCATATTTAATCACTAGACAGATACTTAGTTTTTTTGGTAAACAGATGAGTTTTTTTTTTGGTAAACAATAAACTAAAACTTAATCTATGGTTCCTTCTTATACACCATACTTATCTATTTTTATCGATCAAGTATATTGGACATTTAATACAGTATATTGATTTATGAGTCACTTACCTATGTAAGGTTTTTGGTAAGCAATTACAATTTAATTTCCATTTTCCTTCTTTAAGAAAAATCTATTTAGCCTATTATACAAAACACACCGAGGACAGCCGAACTACAGAGCCGATAATAACCGAACAGTCCTTATTTTTTTTTTTTTTAAAAAAAAAGAAAAAATACACATTATACAATCATTTGTAATTAAGTTGTCCAAGTTTTCTAATAATAACCACAGTCCAAATCGTTCGTTAGTAGGTTTTACTTTTCTTCCATAGAGCTGAGAAACACTTAACACTTTGTGCGAGCCCATGTTGTCTCTGTCGATGACCGATTAACACTTAATTACAAAGGACTCCACTATGAGTTAAATCTCCACTTTCCTTTTTAAGATAATTTTTTGTTTTGTTTATCGATCAACTATATTTATAGAATCTAATATATCGTTTTCTTTTTGGTACTGCTTAAAGTCGTTGGATCTGTTATCTAACGCAATGTACGACGAAATAGTTAATAATATGTTTTGTCGAACTAATTGTTTATGCAATTAAAGAAAGGGGGAAAAAAAAAAGCTAGTGTTTAACCAGAGATTTAATAACTGTTGTATCTCAATTTACGTATCAAATTCCACATATTTAATCACTTTTCTAATCTAAAACGTACTCAATTTACACACATATTTCCGTCAATTCTTGCAAAGAAGAGATGTAAGTTTTCGGTTAGAAATGTAGAAAGTGCCTATCTTACAAATTGACATGTAAGAAATAAAAGTAAGAATAGCGATTTATGCGTACATATTAAAACTAGTAATTTAAATGGAACTTATATATTTTTAAACACTTTTTATTAGAGCAAAAGTAATTTTCTCTAAAGATAACTACTGTAAGTTTGCAGTTAAAATTGTAAAAGTCGAAAGTGCGTATCTTAGAGCTTAACATGTAATAAATAAAAGCAAGAATTGCGCTATATACGCATTTATTAAAACTAGTAATTTAACTGGAATTTATATGTTATACATGTTTAAACACTTCTTATTTGAGCAAAAGTAATTTCTCTCTAGAGATAGTTTGCGGAGTTTCGCAGTAATATCTTACTACAGTAGTATTTTTCTGTAGTCTTTTTACAGGAGTAAGTCTAATTCCACCACAGTGGAAAGCTGATCCTACACAGATAATGTAATTTCCAAAAAAAAAAAAAAATCTTCTATCGAATTAATTGTTTGTACAATTAAACAAATTACTTAAAGAAAGGAAAACTTAGTGGAACCAGTAGTCTTTTTATCTCAATTTAGGTACAAAATTCCCCTACATTTTTGCAATCTAAGAAGCACTCAATTTACGTACTTAACTCCCCCCAAAATAGTGATCAGTTTCCAATTTAACTGGTAAATGAATTATTCTATATTTTTGTAATCTAATAAGTATTCAATTTACATATATAATTCCAATAGAGAATTTAATAAATTAATGGGATTTATACCATAACTAGATAGAAGTAACTTCCTTAGTGAGTAACAGATTGATATTCGCTCCTAGAGTTATGGATGTGCAAATGACGAATGATTAGACAGTAGAGAATGTATTGTGTTAAATGTCTTTGATCAGGTCAAAATGTAAAATCACTGCACAAAGCAAAGTTGGACTACAATTAAATCTGTCGAATAACCAAGAAAAACAAAGATATACAAAAGAATATATTGCACTAAAACATTCGTAAGTTATCGTATTGTGAATTGGAATAACAGTTTTGCTAGTAATTTTCAAGTTCTTTCCTCAACCTTTCTAAATATGTAACAACTTATTCTGCCATCTTACATTCTTAAACAGGCATAGGATATTATGCGCTAAAAAGCATGTTACTTTTTGATAAAAGAATATTGGAACAAGTTAAACCATTATAAGTTTCTAATCTGGGGAAATGATTGCATTATATCCAAATTCGAAATCTTCTGTTTTGTAGCCATTGTCTAATGTCTATTAGTCCAAGAAAAACACACAGATATACAATAGAATATAAACATATATTGCACTAAAACATTCTTAAGTTATCGCATGGCAATTATTGTGGATTGCAATAACAGTTTTGCTAGTAATTTCCAAGTTCTTTCCTCAACCTTTCTAAACATGTAACAGCTAAGAAATAAGTTTCTAATCTGGGGAAATTATATCCGAGTTCGAAATCTTCTGTTTTGTAGCCATTGTCTAATGTCTATTAGTCCAAGAAAAACACAGATATACAATAGAATATAAACATATATTGCACTAAAACATTCTTAAGTTATCGCATGGCAATTATTGTGGATTGCAATAACAGTTTTGCTAGTAATTTCCAAGTTCTTTCCTCAACCTTTCTAAACATGTAACAACTAAGAAATAAGTTTCTAATCTGGGGAAATTATATCCAAGTTCGAAATCTTTGTTTTGTACCCATTGTCTAACGTCTATTAGTCCAAGAACAACCAAGAAAAACACAGATATACAATAGAATATAACATATATTGCACTAAAAACAGTCTTAAGTTATCGCATGGTAATTATTGTGGATTGGAATCAGCTTTCCTCAACCTTTTTAAACATGTAAACAACTTGTTCTACTGTCTTACATTCTTAAACAGGCATAGGAAATTATGCCCTAAACAATATGTAACTTTTTAATCGAAGAATATTGGAACAAGTTAAACCAATGTTTGCATAGTATAGGAAATGGGAAATGATTGCATTATATCCAAATTCGAAATCTTCTGTTTGGAATTTAGACATTTCTACCAACACTAACGTCTATTAGTCCAAGTACAACACAGATATACACAGAATATAATACAGTATATTGCCCTAAAACAGTCTTAATTTATCGCTTGGCAATTATTGTGGATTGCAATAACAGTTTTGCTAGTAATTTCCAAGTTCTTTCCTCAACCTTTCTAAACATGTATCCTACAACTTGTTCTACTGTCTTAAATTGTTAAACAGGCATACTGATATTATGCACTAAAAAATATGTTACTTTTTAATCGAAGAATATTGGAACAAGTTAAACCAATGTTTGCATAGTATAGGGAAATGGGAAATGATTGCATTATATCCAAATTCGAAATCTTCTGTTTGGAATTTAGACATTTCTACCAACACTAACGTCTATTAGTCCAAGTACAACACAGATATACACAGAATATAATACAGTATATTGCCCTAAAACAGTCTTAAGTTATCGCTTGGCAATTATTGTGCATTGCAATAACAGTTTTTAAACAAACAAAAAATACTGCAAACATACAAGTGTCTGGTCCCCAAACTTGGTGTAATTGGTACCGATTAGAAATATAAATATATTCTATAGTCATTTGGAAGAAATTAGTCAAAATATTCCCAAAAAAAAAAAAAATCATTATTAGTTCTGTTTAATGTTTTAACTTGTTTTTATTAGACGGAAATTATAACACAGAAGTATTTTTGCTTAGTCAGATCGCATTCCTACACCTTCTTACGAGCCCTGGCACACACACACACACATACGCGCACGCGCGCACTACATGCTGTTAAGTGAATAATTGACAGAAATAAAAAAAAATACATGTTTTTCTATTTTTTGCAATACAAAAGAAAGGAAATAATTGCAACCATTAAAAGTAAAAATTGATCACCGTTTTCTCTATTATTTTTCTCTCATAATACATAGATGTGTACGCTTCTATTATAAATAACACAAACATAATATTTTGTTTAATTACAAAATCCATACCTTATACTATAATCTTGGTAATAGTATACATAATTTACACACACACACACACACACACACACACACACACAAATCTTTTTATGTCTACTGGCAGAGTATGTTTTAACTTATCTAAATTGTCAAAATTTATAGTCAAAATCTAAAGCTAAGTCTTGCATTTCTCTTACTAACCAGCAATGTCTATTTCTATAAGGAACTAGTTTAAGGCCTACCAAAATTACTGCTTCTAACCGGTTGCACTCAGAAACTTTAACACGACCTCTTATTTCTTTATCGTTCTCCTGTTGTGTTGAAAGCGGTACCTTGTATATTTTTCCTGTGCAAAATTCCATCTTCTCTTATTTGGCAAACGAGTGTCCATTGTAACTTGTTACACCAGTAAATGTTAAAAATGGTTTCTCTCGGTAGGTGAGGAAATTATATCCAACCCATTTTTCGGTATTATAATGTAACCATTTTCTTTATTACAATAGGCACTATTTTTTTTTTTTGTTTTTGTTTTTGTGGTACCCTTTTAGTTCTTGCACTCTTCTTTTTCTGCATATATACAAGTTCTTTTGTTGTTTACGGGAAACACCAGTTGTGTCCAAAGTTTTGCAATGTGGTTTAATATTTTTAAATTCTGTCAACTCGTTTTACACCAGTTGCTTGTATTCCTCTTTCTGTAGTTTTTTCTGTATATAGTCTATCTTCCTTCTTTTTAAATCCACCTAGTTCTAAGTGTCGTCTCTTTACCCATACATGGGAGTTCTATTTCTTTTACTGTATATGGCAATAGCCTACCGGCTCTCTTCCGTAAGACATGGTACCAATCGTGTCTTTTTGATATCTATGGTATGGTATAAAACAGTGTTCCAGTGTTTTGAGAAATACGCATTTAATGTAACATTTTTGCACAACTAAGTGTCGTTTCTTTGCAGATGGTACATACATTAGAGGTGGGAGTTCTATTTCTTTTACTGTATATGGCAATAGCGTGTGGGTTATGTTAGCTCTCTTCCGTTAA
>JAAEAF010001332.1:0-18328 GCA_011037195.1 Triatoma infestans | reverse complement strand
TTTTTTTTTTTTTTGTGGCATAGGCTATTCGCCATTCAGCCATATCTTGTTATAATGATAGAACTGACTAAGCCCATTCTCTCATCCGTACATACTCTAACCTAATCCGTACAATCGCGCCTAATAAATACAGACATAACTAATAATTACATTCACTCTGTAATCTAAACCTAATCAAGATACATACCTGCGTTCATACCAACATTCATACGGTGGAGTGGAGTACTCGATATTCCTCGCACTCCTTATTACCTAACCTAAAGATAAAAAATATTTACAAACCTATAAGCTATATGTACAACTATCTACAGAACTATTGGGAGGAGTACTCGATATTCCTCCATCCCTGAAATACCTAGCCTATAACATTCGTACTATAAACACGCTAATAAATACAATCATACACTTTCATACTTCTTAGTCATTCAATTAGAGCTTCTAAAACAGAGACATTATCAGAAAATATAATATCTTCGTAGCGGAAAGGGGCCTCCAAATATCTGTACAGTATTTTTAACATCTTTTCTCTTTCAGTGTTAAATTTAGGGCATTCCATTATTACATGTGTGAAGTCTTTCTGCACATTGCATTGACTGCAATTTGGGGATGCTCTTATGTTAATTTTATATAAATATGCGCCGCAAACAGCATGGTTCGACCTCAATCTACTTATCGTCATAATATTACACTTATTTAGCCCTAATCCTTGGAACCATGGTTTTCTTGGTAATTTGTTTACGAATGTTTTATAAAATTTTCCTTTCTCATTACTTTCATATTCTGCTTGCCAGTTTTTTATAGCTTTATTTGTAATATGATTTTTCAAGTCAGAGGGTGTTAATTTTATGTTGGCGATCTCTCCAGATTTTGTCGCTTCTTTAGCTATCATGTCCACAGTTTCGTTATCTTTAATGGCGCAGTGTCCTCTCACCCAGACAAAATTAACAGATGTTCCCCTTTCCGCTAACAGGGACGTTAGTTCAAGTATCTCTACAAACAGGTGGTCCAAGTTACGAGATTTATTCAAATTCGCTATTTTATTTAAAACACTCTGGCTATCACTTAGTATTGTGCATTTCTTGCTATTAAATAATGATAATGATAAAATGTACTTAAGGGCCATGATAATAGCGACTACCTCTGCTGTGTAGGCTGAGGCGTATTCACTAAGCTGAGCTATCTCGCAGAATTTAAGTTGGGGGTCATACATAGCGCTTCCTACTTTATTATCTAACTTGGATCCATCTGTGAATATTCTATAGGTTTGCGGCCAATTATTTTCCATGAATTCCTCAAATACAGCATTTCTAAATTCTTCAGGTTTTACTCCGAGGTCAGTTGATGTGCTAACATTAACATCTTTATAAAGATAATCATATTCAGTCGAATAGATTGGTATTGTATCATTAAAAAAAATGATGTTTTTGAATTCTGAAATAAACATGAAACTATTGGTGTAGACAGGAGCAGCTTTTTTCTTTCAAAATGCATAAGTAAGAATTTTTTCATTTAGATGGCATATTTGAGTATAAATTTTTCTATTTCTGCTCATTAATTTTAGTACATATCTATCCGATATTATTTGAATTCTATGTCTCAGTGGAATTTCACAAGCTTCTGCATATAAAATATCCACCGGAGTACTATTTAAGAAACCCAAACATAATCTCAAACATTTATTTTGTAGTATTTCTAATGGCCGCAAAACTGTCTTTTTAGCTTGTCCGTACAGAAAACATCCAAAATCCAACACAGCTCTTATAGTGGCCCTATAATATAACAAAGAGATTGCTGGATCCGCACCCCATTTTCTATGACAGGTTGCCCGTAAAATATTTAAATATTTCCCAATTTTGGCTTCTACGTTTTTTATATGAATTTTCCAATTAAGAGTTTTATCCATAGTGACCCCCAGAAATTTTGCTGACATCTCACACGGAAATCTTCTGCCACTTAGATACAGCTCATTGGAGAGATTCAATCTTCGTTTTCTAGTGAATGGACATATAACAGATTTAGATTCAGATATAGACAGACCATTATCGAGCATCCATTTATATAGTTTATCTACAACCACTGCAAGTTCTTGTTTACATTCTTCCATAGTTCTCTTCGTGGTGTAAATACAGACATCGTCTGCGTACTGTAGTAACTTAGTATTTTGAGTGATAATGTTCTCTAAGTTTTTAACATATACTGAGTACAGTACCGGGCTCAGGATGCTGCCTTGAGGCAGACCAATTTTTGATACTACGGGTCCTTCTATTTTATCGTTTATTTTTATATAAATATTTCTGTTTAAAATTAGATTGATAATGTTTTTAATAAATTTAGCAGGAAATTTTTGAGATTTCATTTTTTCTGCCAAGATTGGAAATTGTACGTTATCGTACGCAGCCGTGAAATCTATAAATAGCGCCAGAGTTACTTTATTTACAGTATAGCCTGAATAAATATCCGTGGCCAATTGTATCTGGCAATCGTGCACAGATTTACCTTTTCTGAATCCGAATTGGCTCTCAGGCAACATTTTATTGTGTTCTAACCACCATTCTAATCTGTATTTAATCATTCTTTCGAATGTTTTCAACAGGCAAGAGGAAAGAGCAATCGGGCGATATGAGTCACAAGACTGTCTGTTTTTACTAGGTTTTAGTATCGGATTTATTAGGTAATTTTTCCATTCATTTGGGAATTCTCCTTTCGTCCACATAACGTTGTATAATTTTAATAAAATAACTTTTGCTGGGGCCGGAAGATTTTCAATCATTGGGTAATGTATGTTATCCATCCCAGGTGCTGTATTTGAGTGGTGTTTTATAGCTTTATTTAGTTCGTTTATTGTAAAATGCTGTAATAACATATGAGACGATTCGTTTGTATTATTTTCAAACTCTATTTTGTTTTGGACGAAAGGAGGTGCTAATTTATTTATAAAATCAACACACCAATCGCCCTGAACTAATGGCATATAACTATTTACAGGTTTTGACAGTAATTTGATTTTTTTCCATATGTCTCCAATTGGTGTGCTTTTATTTAATTTTTCACAAAATTGCTTCCAATGAGTTTTTTTACAATTTTTAAGTATTAATTTCGTTAGCGCAGTTTGTTTTTTGTATTTTAAACAATTGTCAAAATTAGAGTTCTGCACATATTGTTTAAATGTCTGTTTCCTTTTCTCTATCGCCTCTTTACACTCGTCATTCCACCAATTATTACATTTATTTCCCTTATTATAGCTTTGTTTTGGTATAGAGTTTTCGTTAGCGTAGATCAGGGCTGCCATAAAATCTGTATAACTGTCGGTGGATAGTACATGTTCATTTATATTATTTCGAAAAGAATCCCAGTCTGCTTTTTTAATATTCCATTTACGTATATTCAGTCTACTTGTAGTATTTATTATGTTATCATTTGATTCCATTAAAATAGGAATGTGATTAGACCCCATGGTATCGTCTAAAAGAGACCATGTAAAAAAATGGGGCGAGTTGTGGAGAGCATATAGTTATATCTAACGCCGATTCATTTGTTTGATTTATATTTTAAACTATTGTAGGAAGCCCAGTGTTTAAATAAACTAGATTATTATCATGAATTGCTTCTAATAGAGAGCGACCTTTGGTATCTGTGTAGCTGGAGCCGAACACTTGATTGTGTACATTAAAGTCACCTCCTAGTATAAATGGAGGGGGTATACTTTTAATAAATTTATCCCATTCTGCGCAAGTAATGTTATTTTTCGGGCTATTGTAAACAGATACAATTGATAATAATCTATTATTTTGTAACGTTGGTACAGAAATCCCCACTACCATCAGATCATTTATATTATATAAATTTTGAATTTCTGTGAAACCTATTTTATTACTAATTAATATTGTTACCCCTGCCTTTCCATCTAATCTGTCATTTCTGGCTAAGTTATAACCTGAAAACTTAACCACAGAGTTTGGTTTGAACCATGTTTCGCTTAATAAAGCTATGTCAATGTTTTCTTTTTTTAAGCAAATTTCTAGGCTTTCTTTATTAGCAATAGCAGATCTGGCATTCCATTGCAATATGGTTGATTTATTCATTTTTTAAAAGTTGATGAAGATAAATAAATAATTATATACACTGTACAATAAAATACTATATACAGCCAAATATAAATTTTATTTACACTATATATACACATTGCACTATGTACACACATGCATACATTTCCATTCATACCTATATACAGAACAGACAAACACACAGCCATACTTGAATTATAACAGACATCTATACAGATATTTACAGACATATGTACATACATTTATTAAGATAAACTTTGCTGGTATAATACTAGTTGAAAATAGGTAGAATTACACAGTTGTAATTCAATAACTAGTTCAAATATTTTATTTACATCGCTTCGTTTAGACTTATTAGCCTATCTTTAATTATTGTTTTTAATTTTTCTTCCGGCATATCTTTTAAATCGCTGGTGTTTATACTCTTTAAGATAGAGTGCATAGCTTCATACATAATTTCCAGATTATTATCACTTTTCAGAGGTGACAAAACCTTCTGGATTTCAGTTGGTTTATAGGGATTTTTCTGAATCAGGCCTCCAGGAACATTTTGTCCAATCCTTGATTAAATATAAATTTATTTATTTCTTTTTGATCAAAATTTGGAGAAACAGTCCTGACTCTTTTAGTGGCCCTTTTTACTGTTATTGTCGAAGCGTATTGCCTATTAGGGTTAGAACATTTATTTTACAAAGGAAATTCTTTTAGATTGTCAAGCGTCGGTGCCTCTTTATACACTAGTGCAGAAAATGAATTCTTGTTTTCGAGAAGATTTCTAGCTTCCATATACGGTAAATTGTTCTCAGCCATTAATTGTTTTATAGTTTTTCTTTTTTAAAGCGGGGGCATAGATCATGATTTGAAGCTACATGCCCACCGTTTCCACAATTTACGCATTTAGTTTCTCTACTATTACATTCTTTACTTTCATGTTTATCCCCACATTTTTCACACCTTATACTGCCTTTGCACTGATCCTGAAAATGCCCATATCTCATACATTTCTTACATTGTATTACTCTCTGTATATAATTATGTACCTCACACCGGACATAATGTATATATACATACTGCGGGATTTGTTGACCTCTCACTGTAATTAATACAGACTGAGTAGGTACATATTTAGTTTCATTTGTTTCATTGTCTGTCACCCTACGCTTTAACCTCCTCAAATCCAAAATTTCAAATTTATGACCCACTGGACCCCTTATAACCTCTTTAATTTCCTCTTCACTTAGCTCCGTATCTATCCCTCTTATTACAGCTCTCCTTTGTAATAAGTACCTTGGGATATATGAATTAAACCCTTTATCTTTCAATACCATAGATTTTATCAGTTTATTAGCAGAAACCCCATTATTCAGTTCCACTCTTAATCTGTTCAAACCCAATTTCTTAATGGAATTTATATTGTTTGCAATATCAGGATGGTTTATATATAATAGTTTCCCAATAGACATCGGGTGTATTCTGGAAATACCTTTTTGATCTTTGTTTAAGCTCTCAATAATAACAAAAAACGGTCCCAGATCATCATTACGGTATTCCATTGGGATAACTAACCCACTCACCTCAACGCTTTTTTCCACATTTTCTGGCTGATTTATAATTTCTGCAATTCCCTTTGCCCCTTCACTTTCCATTTCAATGTCAGGTGGAACCCCAACCTGACCTCTACTGTTGTCTGTCATTTTGTAATTAAAATAAAATTAAAAGGAAACCTCTAACAAAAAACAAAAAAAAACAAAAAAAAAAAAAATATATATATATTTAAAATAAAATAACTACCGTTAAAAGAAAATGAAAATGTAAAATAAAACCAATCCCTCTAAAGTACTTTCACTTCTAGCACTTATAAAGAAAAATAAAAGGTTATTTAAACTAAAATTAAACGGAAAATAAAAAAGGAAAAAAAAAAGAAAAAGAGAGAAATAAAAATGTACGTGAAATATAAAAAGAAACTCGAGAAATTAGGAAATAAGAGAAATAAAAATTATTTTTAACTTAAATGAAAGAATCAGTTTGTATGTGCAGCCGCAGTGAACTTCGATCCGCACTCTACGGTTGTTCAACACAAACGGAGGCCGCGGTTAAAAAAAAAAAAAAACAGGCCAGAGTGCACTGAGAAGTCTGAGGTGCACAATAGATAATTCAGGCCGTAATGCAATATTCCCTAAGAAAATCTAAATGTATAACAATCAACTCGTTAAAAAAATCAAAGATCTGTTCCAAATGAAAATAATTAATCGTTTCAAGTTTTGTTATAGTATTTGTTTACAATTTCTTTATAAATTAAGATTTTTTTAAATCCCAAACAACTAAGTTACATTTGATTCAGCATGCCAAGAACTTAATCTGATTTGCGCATATGCGAGAAAATTGGAGCATCATAAATAAGAACTCTGCAAAAAATGCTGAAATTTTAATATTAATTTATTCTTAAAAATAACCTTGTTAACACTTTGACATGTTTCTTTGGTTAAATTTGCCAGCAGTACAAAAAAAATAATGCTTTAATTGAATAAATTTGAATATCAAGCAAATTATGTTAAACTTACATAATATATTAATGTAAAGATTACAACAATAAACAACACTAAAAATCCCCATTTCATTAGATTTTTAATTAAAGATGCTGCATACATCAAAGAATTTATGTTTTCTGGCAAACTCTCAAGTTCCTGAAAATATGAATAAAATATAATAAATAATAAATAATATATCTTAGTAAAAATGCAATTCTTAATAAAATTCTTTGTTAAGATAATTCGTAATAAATTAAATTTTTAAATTAAGTGTTAAAAACCATTATATATATTATATATATATATATTTTTTTTTAAGGTTTTTTTTTAAGTAGTTACGTAGTTCCTCTCGACTCAAGCTGGTTTCGCCATTTGTCTCTGCCATGAGCATCCAATTCTGTTAGACCGTATCCGGTCATAGCCTCTTTAACTCCTTCCTCCCACCTTGTTCTGGGTCTCCCTCTTTTCCACCTTCCTTCTATTTTCCAATCAAACACTGCCTTCGGTATTCGGTCATCTTCCATCCATCCTAAGCAAGTGTCCAAACCATTTCAGTTGTTTTAATTCTATTACCTGGAGGATATTGTCATTTAGCTGTAGCTCATTTTTCTGATATCCACGTTCCTTAATCTATCTTTTCTGGATTTCCCTGCCGATCTTCTCCAGTAGTCCATTTCGGTGACTAACAATTTTCTTCTTTCATGTTTTTAAGGGTCCAGGTTTCTGCATCGTACAGAACTATACCTTCAAAAACGGTACTGTATAAAAGACGCTTAGTGCTCATTGAAATATTTTTACTCCAGAGCACCGTATTGAGCAGTCCTATTACTCTTTTCCCTTCCCTTATTCTTCTGTCCACCTCTAATCTCGAACAACCTCCATTTTCGACAATGGATCCCAGATATTTGAAGCTGCGTGTTATCTTTAGTTGATCATGGCCGAGCTCTATTTTGTCCTGGGCTTCAGTGAGATGTTCAGTTTTGCTGAGATTGATATCGAGGCCCTAGGCCTGGTATTCTTCGCTTAGTTTTCTCAGCATATAATCCGCATCATCCACATCCTGCGCCAGTACTACCTGGTCATCCGCAAATAGCGGCTGCTCACTTAAAGTTATCTCTCACTTTTAAACCCATTTGATGGCATTTTCTTCTTCATTCTTTTAAAGCCCACATCTAGGTGTAGCTTCGAAAGTTTGCAAACCTATTTTAACAGAAGATTTGTTTCCTTCATAAAATCTTTGAATCACTGCAATCACAGATAATTGTATTCCAGCTTCCCTTAGCGCTTGCCAAAGGCGGCTTCTCGGGATGCTGTCGTATGCTTTTTCCAAATCTACGAAAACCATCTCCACTTGTTTAGATTTGGCTGCATGCTTTTCTGTGATTTGCCTAACCGTGAAAATGTGGTCTATGCAGGATCGGCCACTTTGGAAACCACACTGTTCTTCGGACCTCACAAAATCTTCTTCCAGGTTTGTCTTAATAATCCTTCCTAATAGTTTAGCAACTGGGTTGGTGACACATATCCCTCTATAGTTCGCGTAGTTGTTTCTGTTCCCTTTCTTGTGGATGGGAGTTATGTATACTAGCTTCATTTCTTCAGGTATCTGTTGTCCGGCCAGAATAAGGTTCATCAGTCTTACCAACAGAGATATGATCTTCCTTCCGCCATATTTCAGTAACTCTTGACTTACTCCTCCTGGGCCTGTTGCTTTGTTATTTTTCCCTGCTTGCAAATGTCGTTCCACTTGATAAGCCGTTACTTGCCATTCCGTATCTATTTGTTCCACTTTTATAGGACCTTTAAAGTTTTCTCTCCTCTCTGTTAGTAAATTTTCAAAATATATTTTCCAATCATTTATTTTTATAACCTTCTAACCTTACTTTATGACTGGTTTCTTTTCTTAAACCTTTCAACACTTCCCACGCTTCTCATGATCTGCTGAAGCTTAATGTACTATTTATATTTGAATACACTCTTTTCCATGTCTCTTTCACATGCTTTCTTTTTTTCTTCTATTTTTCCCAAAAGTTCCTCGTTTAACCATTTTTCTTTTCTTCTGGTACCGGCTTTCCCTACCATACCCAATACCTCATAGGCTATTTTTGACAGTATTCTTTATGTATTCATAAATTTCCTCTGTTGATCCTTCATAATCTTCATACACTTCTTTCTCTATACGCTGCTGATACATAATCGAATGCTCCATTCCTGGAGAAGGTTAGTGTTGAAATACTCATCATCAACTTTTTTTGACATAGGATCAACTTTTGTATTAGTTTTCCTCTCACGAGATGATGAAAATCATTATATCCAGAAACAAAAATAATTTTATTGCTTTTAATCATATCTATATTTTTATTTATGAGCACTTGGTAAATAATAACATTCGGGCATATTTTTATATCTCCTAATGATGAAAATACCTTATTCAATTTTTTTTGCAAAATTAAGATTAGAGAACTGCAAAATTTTTATTAATGCTTCCCATTTTGCGGTGTAATTGTATAAAATTTATGTTTAAATAGCAATCGAACTTTCAACTTTTCTGCCGGCATATAATCGTAGTGTGGTAATAAAAACTGCTGTATACAATTCTATTACCACCAAATTTAAGCTTTTGAAAAAGCTTAAAAAATTAACTTTTTACATGTTATATTCATGACTAAAACGATTAAAATAAGGCATGTTTATAACTATTAAATTTTTAATTCTAAAAAAGTTTATTTTATTTTTTTAAAGGAATTTCATATTTAAACATTTTACTTACAAAATCCATCCAACAAATTGGGAGAACCGTCCCATTGCTCAGTGGCTTTAAACGGGACAAAGGAGTACCTTTCTTAATTACTATTCCCACTTGCACTCGAGTATGTCCTTTTAATGGGAAACCAAAATACTGGAAAAATTAAATAAAAAATTATAAACTTATACTGTGAACTACTTTTTTTTATCCTAATTTAGATTAAGATTATATAAGGATTTATTAGTCAGCCTAAACCTCCTCAATCCTAATGGGCACTCCAGGTTTTTTTTTTTGTTTTAGTTTTTAGAAAAACAGGCCCAAATTTTTTCTTCCGTCTTTGAAATCATCAGTGCAATCTTGTATACAATTTTTAGCTGTTGTTTTTTTTTTCCTAAAAGCTGGAACCTCAATCTATGCTGTTCACACAGTACTCACACAGTACATTTCCTTTTCCTTCTGGCAAAACTAGGACCTACCATATACCGGGACCATTTGGAGATCCATTACATTCCAATGGGTATTCGCCTTGTTCATGTGTACATGCAAATTTAGGCGAATAGCTAGCTATAATACTTTTCTAAACCTTTCTCTGAGGATTTCCAAAAGTTAGTCCCGAGATGCATGCATAGGGCAACCAAAATTTTTGCTGCAAAAGAATTCAAAGTTCGATGAGTTGTCAAAGCATTTTTAGAAATTCTGCATCTAAGAAAATCATGGATGGTGACTCTAGAGACATAAATCTTTCATTTAAAGATCTCAGCAGCGCATATATATAACTACTACTACTAGGTATGCCTGAAAGACTATTGCTACCTTAATAGATTTCAATCTTCCATTTAACATCTATATCTTCAATATCTATCCAGCAATACCTTCCTCTCAATTGGAGCCATCCATGTCCGGAATTAAAAGTGAAAAACTTAGTCATAATTGTGTATCTGGGAACAATAACTTTAGAGGCAGGCCTAGTATCAATCACCCAACTAATTGTTTACAATAAAACTGGAAACAAGTACTCAATTATTTAGGATCTTCAAAAGCCTAATCCTAAACCTAAAGTGAAGGCCTACTTACAAACCCTACAAAGATGGTGGCTCAAGTAGTAAACTTCATAATAGCTTTTGAACCCACTGAATACCACTACTAAACACAAGGTTTTAGCTACCAATTGGCACATTGTAAAATCTTAATATAATATTACTGCATGAACAAAAACCTAAATAAAATATTGTAATAATTGAGGATTATAAAGATTTTTAATTAAGAAAATAAAGTAACTTGAAAGCTTTAAGACAAGTAAACAACATTCTTTATTCTCAACCAGGATTCTTAGATGTAGATTTAGAAAGCAAATACAGATTGAATTTCAAATCAGTGTACATTAACAACACTCAAATATACTCGAATTAATTAATGAATAGCGAAACTATAAAATGCCAGAAAAGTTATTGAGTATTTGGATAACCTATTTTTTTAAACTTTTGCACTTTTGCACAAACTGTTTTCTAAACTTTGCACAGTACAGAGGCTGTAGAGAATTTGTCGACTTATCGATGAGATTGGACAATGTAATGATGATCAATTTATATAATCACAGACCTCTTAAAATGCTCTCAGTAGCATCCAACCAAATATTCTTGAAATCATTACTTGTATCCCCTTTTTCTTGTAAGGCGACTTTACGTTCATCTGTTAGGCGTCATGGCAAATATACTTTACTAATTTTCATAATAATATATCAAATAAAACCCAGTAGTAAATCGAATCTAGTATCGCACAATAAACCTTTCATTCAGTGTGTATCAACTGTATTTGCTTTGTGCAAGCCTGTGTTATTACAGTGTTTGACAAAAACATCCTGATTATAGGCGAACGCCCGAAACTGGTCAATGACCACAAAAAGAAGAAGGCTATCACGGAAAATGTCTCTGAAACCTTTTATTCATTGACTGCCTACACATGTAATATCCCAGCTGTCCACAATGTAACTAACAATTTTTTATAGGCAAAGGCAATGAATGCTTTGTACACACGTTTGTTACTCACGATTTAACAAATGTAGTGAAGAAGGCTCGTTTTTAAAATTAAAAAGAATAAAAAAAGGTAAAGTCGCCACGTAAGAGGCGCCTTTGTACGGAGCACAACCTGCCTGCACACCATCATTTGGTGGCCCCGAAAAAATTAACTCAATAGTACAATTATTGATCAAAAGAGAGATAGTCACTAAAAAGAACATTGAACTAGAACATCTATTCCAGTATGATCAACAAATTTGCTCATACAAAGAAATGTAAGATGGATCAATAGTGTCCGTGGAGATGAGAGTCTTAGTTGTGGGATACGCCAATAGAATTCAGCGGTACAAACAGAGATAACTGGAATAGACGCCGGAGGAGACCTGTTATTTTCCGAATCAAAGCAGAATAAAGAAAATGTAACATTAATTATTGAGTTTTCATATATTTGTTATTAGAAATTGTAATATCTAACAAATAAATGTTACAAAATTAATGCCACAAACATATAAATTTTAGTGCATTTTCTGGTGTGTAACAAATGAAATAGCAGGTAAATTAGGTAAGGATTTTACTTTTTTGTTTTTATTTGTTGAGACATTGTAAAGTGATAGGCCACTACTAATTTAATCCGACACTAGATGAAACTTATACAAGTATTTCGTTAAAATATTTAATATCAGCTTTAATTCATAGTATTTATAACTTACTTTATGCAAATCCAAATAGTATGTGTGTTTTTCTGGATGTGGTTCAAGACCTTCCACGTTTTCAAACAACTCTGGGTCACCATACATAAAATGAGGTTGAGACACAACAAACGGTGCATCTATGAAAATAATCACAAAAATCTAAATATAAAAACATACTCCAATAAAAACTGTATGTTTTGCATGTAAAGTATGAAAAGAAATATTTCCTTAAAAATAAGTATTCTATAATAAAGTTATCAAATTTTTTGAAAAGTAAGATAATATATTGTCTAAAAGACTTTGTTACATATAACAACAAAACTTAACCAAGAATAGCTAGAGGAACTTATATGGATTATAATTTTGTAGCTTACCATAAAAACATGATGACACATTATGAATTCCAGATATTGGGCAAGAATCAACCGAACAAAAGCAGGAATTGTCTGGATTAATGTCTGGTGTAGAATAAACATTTTTAGGGAGAACAAATCTTCTCACAGGGTAACCATTCTCATCCTGTAAGTTTTAAAATGTTAAGTTGTGAAAAGAAAGATACAACAAAATGATATGTACAGAGATAACCTCTTGAATGCAACAATGCTTTCTTCTTATTATTTTTTGTATTTCATTCTATGCTATAGTCCAGCTTGACAGGGCATAAGTTAGAAGGATCACAAAATATGGAAACACACACAGACAGAGGGAGCAACATTGAGTGACGATTAAAACCCAACCGGGCACAAGACATTTTTTTATTCTGGGCCCTTCCTTAAGAGTATATAATTAAAAAATAAATAGTAATTTAAACAAATAATAATGAAAAAATTGATCTTTTGGGTTTCCGCGGCCATTTTCATGAAAAACACTTGACGGGTTGAGACAGCGTCAGTAGTTTGCTAAAACCGATGGTTTTGCCCATATTACAATGAGCCTGTTCAGGGTCGGTACATCTTGAATGCCAATAAGGCAATGAACCTGGATAGAGAAGGGGAGTGGCTCCTGCGTCCGCCACATTCTTGATAACCTTGCGGTGGGCGTGGCTTAATTTCCTCTTCCTTGCCCACGGTTGGCTGCGGGTAACGAGATCCAAGCCTCCCATCCCACGGCACTCCTGCCAAAGTTTAACCTTGTCCTGCTCCGGGAAACCATTAAACTTTTTTCCCCTGCTTTTTGACCCTTTTCCCTGAGCAGGGGGAGCCATGTTCTGCTTAGACGAAGTCCATCATCTCTATTTAAGCAATTTTTCTCTTTCTCAATTTCCTCTATCCCTCTTATGACACGTTCGTATTACGTTTACCTGGGCAAGAACCCTGGTGTCCACAAAACTTATGGCATGCCCAGTTGTAGACGATGTTCTCCGTTTGGTTACGCCTTACACAGTGAATATGCTCTTTAAGACGTGTTGTGATCAGTTTTTATTCTGGCCTATTTACTTTTCCCCACAGCTGCAAGGCACCACATAAACCCCTTCTTTATTGCAGTGGAAACCTGTCTTTGAACCCTAGTAACAGCTGAGACATTTTTCTGTCTGTCCCAACTATGGTAGTTACATTGTGCTTTGCGAGGATTTTAGAAATCTTTTCCGACACTTCTTGCACATATGGAAGGATAGCTCTCGTTTTCTCTCTTCTTTGCTCCACCTCCTCAGGTTTCCCCACAAGAGGAAGCTGTTTGGCTCTACTGAAGAGAGTAGTTATTTGCCTATCTATGTAGTGGGTTTTGTTTCAGAGCTTGCCAAAGATGATTTCCTTCCTAACCCGTTAGCTCGGCAATACTGATAGCAAGTTTAATCAAAGTAGTGATCAGACATCTCTTCTGTGTAGGATGGTGATGCAAACTCTCCTTCAAGTATCGGTTGGTGTGGGTTTTTCTTCTGGTATGTCCCAAAGTTCCATCCTTCTTTCTCTGGATAAGTACATCCAAGACCGCCGAGCCAATAATGTCCTCATATATGTTCACGGCTGGTGAATGTGATGTTCAATTCATTGTGTTAATTTCCTACTTGCTCCAGTTATAGGTGTGAAACTCGAGATGCATGCGGATGAGTATACCCAAGCATTACCACAAAGTTGTTAACAATAAATGGGGCAAACTTGATACAGCTTTTAGAAGAACTTTATTCAATAAACCTTTGTGCAGGACAAAGCTCGGTTTTGATGAACAATGAGTTCGTTAAGGGCATGGAAGTTTATTTCTCCCCTACATTATAACTGATTTCCTGTGGAAAGGCTTACGCATGGCACATGGAAAAAGCTATCTCTATGTCTTCTCGACATACGACACCGATCATCTGATTGATATAAACAGATTCGGAATACATCTAGTGAAGTGAACAGCTCCCCCATTGAAGTGAACAGATGATCAAAAGAGATGCTGGTTTGCAAAAAGTCCTCTTTCTAATTGACGCCTTTCCAATAATAGCAATTAAAAGAGACTGCCGAAAGCAACTGTCGACACTCTACCAACTGCGTTTAATTACATTTTAACTCGGGTTTACTACATATAGGTTTTCAATAAATTACTTTTATAAATTAAGTTAGTTTTAACGTTGCAAATTAATTTGGAAGTTGATTCTCAATTATCTTAGTTTTGTTATTAACTTTTTTTTATTTGTTAAATGGGCAAATGTCATTTGTGAATAACCAGCCAATACCACCAGCTGATGGGAAATTGTTTCAATATTTAACATGGCCTAAATATTTTTCAGTTATCGACCTGTTTGTTATTCTTGTTTTGAACAAAGCCTATCAACCTTGTGAACTCTTGTTTTAATGGGTTAAAAATTATTCTAAACTTACAGTATATTCTTTTTCAAATTTCAATGGTATTCTTCTGCACAAATCTTTTGCATAAACATAAATTACATCACTATCTGATGTTAATCTACCAGGAAAGATAAATCCATCTGATGCAGTAATATTATTGCATTCACTATCATACCAGATATCAAGCTTTTCATCGTCATTATATTTTTTAATTATACCAATGTGATTACTTTCTGGTATTCCAGTACCTATTGTAATAGTATCTTCACTTAAACCAGTTCTCTGAAAAGCACATTTTACATTTTACATCATTGTTCTTCATGTAAACAAAGATATTCAATAAAAAATTAAACTTTCATAAAAAAAAAAAATAAAATAAAACAATTTATTTAAATGTAGAGCTAAGAGAACTTTATAGCTTTCTAAGATGAAATTTTATTATTTTTTTGGTGCAAAAAGTAGTGTCTACAACAACTTTATTTGTTGTAAAACTTACCTTACTTAAAATTCCAAAAGGTGGATGTACTTCATTCCTAAGTAATGTGTTAATCCTTCTCAGAATCAAAGAGAAATTGTCATCATATCCCATTAAAAATTTATATGAAGAAACCGTGATAAATGGTTTGCTTTTAAATAATGCTAATATCACGCTTAATCCCATTTTTTGCAATTTATCTTTTGATACTTTATCCAAGGATGCCTATTTTTTTTTTTAAATTACAAATAATCATAATAAATTACAAAATTTTTTGTAATTA
The DNA here is from genome assembly GCA_011037195.1 of Triatoma infestans. Classification (NCBI taxonomy): domain Eukaryota; kingdom Metazoa; phylum Arthropoda; class Insecta; order Hemiptera; family Reduviidae; genus Triatoma; species Triatoma infestans. Next base: position 2,757 of record JAAEAF010001332.1, on the reverse strand, counting down.
AAACATAAAGTACTAATAACTTACAATAAATATGACATTAGGGGTAATTAAGGTATCATTCAGTGTTCCCTTGGACAGATTATGTAGAAATGTTAAAGTTCTGGAGTAGGAAAATGTAACATTTTCATTTCCATTAAATTTCACATTTGATTTAATAATGTTTTCTCTGTAAACAATTATTCAAACATAATTAAAAGACTAAAGAACCAAGGTTTATTTATAATATAAATCTAATAATGTTATTTGAGAAAAAATAATTTTTTGAATTCAGGAAGAATTGGGAAGTTGTGCTTAACCTTCAAAACAGCAAAAAAATATTAAATAAATTAGTTTTTGGTCCAATAAATATATATCAGATAACACTTCTTTTTTTTTCCACAAACAATTCATTAACTTAAGAACATTACCGAGTAATACCTGAAGACATATGGACCAATTTCTTGTACTTTTGGTTTCTCCTTACCAGCAACAACAGCTTCAAAATTTGTGTAATTAAAGGGATATATTTTTACAATTACATTAATTTTTGGATCTCGCCAAATCTTGTAAAATGAACCATTATCTTCAATTGTTAAATACTGAAATAATAACTTAATAACAATTAAATAGTGAAAATAATATTAATAATAAATGAATAGCAAGTTTCAATAATTAATTACCTGAACTACCGCATTATCATAAATATTAGTTCCCCATATTAGTATTAAACCAATAGCATTTCCTATTAAGAACAGGATGGTTAGATAAAATCCTAGAAATAATCAAATAAACTAATCAGTAATTATAATTTCCATTTTTATACTTAATATACATGACGATTATTATAAATTCAATGTCAATTTTGGTGTCCATTTTACTTTTCTTGGTTTTAAAACTTTCTAAAGATAATTGTAAAATCTAAATATTTATCTGCAATTCTGTAGATTTGTTCCAGCCCTAAGTTTATCCTATTCTTTTAGTATTTTTTTTTATTTTATTGGTTTTTTCATTTTACATAAACTATTAAAAAACCAAAACCATCACAACTTTAGTTTTTATAAGGGATTATATTGTGTGGAATACAAAGCGAGGAAGTAAAGATGGAAAGATAGTTCAATATAATATTCCATGTACTCGTATTTCGCAGTTTTGTCAAATGAATTTCGCGTTATTTTATTTTTTATATTTATAATTTTCAGATTTAAATTCTAGAAATAATATTCAGTTCTCATCTCTCTAGTTGGTAATATGAATACAATTCAAATAAATTCTTATCAAAAATCTATTCTGAAATTAAATCTCAAGAGTGCAAGGCGTCATTACACTTTATTACGCAGTTTGTAAAATAAATAAATTAAAGTATTTTTTTTTTATTATTATAAGAGAAGCCAAACAGGCTTGTCTCCCACCAACAAAATAAATAAAATCTTCTCAAAAATTAAAGACTTTATTGTAACCCTGGGTCTATCTGGGATGATTCCTGAGAATTATCTCCGATGCTACACGGATGGTCCCAGGATGGATGGATGGTAGGTATGGGGCTGCCGTCTAGTTTGAGACGGGAGACCATATGGTGGTGCCTCTTGGTGAGTGGGCCATCGTTTTCCAGGCTGAGTTTTATGCAATTCTTTATTGTATTTTGGATGAGTGGGTGCGCAACACTAATTTAAAAGGTGTTTGTATCTGCTCGGACAGCCAGGCTGCGTTGAAGGCGCTTAGCTCATGTGTCTTCCAGATTGGTGTTGAAAAGTTCTAAAAGACTAGAAGATCTTTCGTAACTGAAGGATATGCTTCTGGTCTGGGTTCAGGTCATGTGGGAATCTTTGGGAATGAGGAGGTGGATAGGTTTGCCAAATTAGGCGCCTCTCTCCCTTTCATTGGTCCCGAGCCTGCTGTTAGTGTGACTTCAGGCTTATGTTTGTCAGGCTTCCAGACGTGGATGACCTCACAGCACTCATCCATTTGGGGGTCCGGACGGAGCTTTGAGTAGCGGGGTGCAGTGTCTTTCACGGACCTGTCTCAGGCATCTGGTTGGCTTCCTCACTGGGCATTGTGGCTTAAGGAGGTATCTCTATACAATGGGACTCATGCCTGACCCCTTTTGTAGAGTTTGTGAGACGGAGGAGGAAATACCCATGCATTTAATGACGAATTGTTTGGGCCGTGAGGAGATTAGGTTTAGTACCTTCGGCCGGAATAGGATATTAAGCTATGTCCTTTTAAGGGTTTGGTCCGATTTGTTCGGTCTGTGGTGAAACTTAGATGGGTACAACCTGGGCCTGCACTTTTGTTCCAGACCCAGAAGTTGTTATTCTTTAGGGGTAGCTATATGGGCCCAGGGAGGCTTTGGATAGCGTAGGGTTTTGCCCTCCCCTTCCTTGAATAATAATAATAAAGACCTTATTGAAAAACCTAACAAAACACTTACAGATACAAACTTCAATATATTACACCCAACGCTTGCTACATAGGTAAATCCAAACAGTTTTTACAAAAAAGACTCAGACATCACGAACTAGACATTATTAGCAAAAAAAATTGACAGCACTGCTCTCTCCGAACATTTCTAACTTTCAATCATGCCATCGATTTCAATAATCCTTCCATTTTAACCACTTACCCCAACCATTCAAAATGTATTCTATCCGAAATCCTTACAAATTCACCTCCATCCAAATTCTATCAATTTTAAAGCAGACAAAGAAATTATAACTTCAATTTACAACAATATTTTTCTAACCCTAAACAAAGACACTTGCCATGTAATTTGTTCTTCCA
>JAAEAF010001331.1:159720-191344 GCA_011037195.1 Triatoma infestans | reverse complement strand
GACAGTAAAAATTGAACAAATTCTAATAACATACCAAGTTTTAACGTCACACATTCCAGAGAACCACAAAAAAGAATCTATTTTTCTGGCAAAATGTTCCAAATAAAAGTGATAATTTATATTACATTTATATCTATGCAGTTAGTATATTCAAAGTTTAAAGAAAATCGTTACAACCATTTTCAGGGAAATTTAAAAAAAAACTCAAAAACTAATTCATTAAACTCACACTTTAGGATTAATCCTGATTTTCTTTGAATTTGAAATTTTAGCATTGCATATAATGTTATGAAGAAATTTGGTGAGGATCGGTCAAGAAAGAAACATTCAATTATGCCAACGTTTCGACAAAGTTTCCTGTCTTTATCAAGGTTTTAATATATAGATAGATAATCGTGGAGATGTGGAGAAAGAATTTCTCAAACATATACATTTGTCACATCGCAGAAACATAAAAAAGAAAATTAAAAGCTTGACAACTAGTCAAAACTAGTTGACTTGAGTTGAAAACTAGTTACGTGAAATTTTCATTTCTATAGATGTTTTGAGTCAAGTAACTAGTAACTTTTAATTTTCTTTTTTATGTTTCTGCGTTTGTAACAAATGCGTATGTGTTTTAAAAATTCTTTCTCCACATCTCCACGACTATCTATATATTAAAGCTTTGATAAAGACGGGAAACTCTGTCCGAAACGTTGGCATAATTGAATGTTGTTTCTTTCTTGACCGAATTCCTCACCAAATTTCTTCATAACATATAATTCATCAACGGTCAACAAAATACCTTTATAATGCATATAATGTAATTTAATATTATTATAGGTAATAGAACCACTATTTTAGAGAAAAACTTATCGGTTAGCTTTCTTCTCAAAACCATGAAAAAAAAAAAAAAAATTCCAAAAAAACTTTGCAAATAAAAGCCATAGGCATTAATCTGTTTTAGACAGTATACTAAGTTTATAGAAAAAAATTGTTGGAACCATTTTCAAGGAAATGAAAATTAAAAAAGCACTTCCGGTTTATGTTAGATGCGGTGGCGATACCTAAAAGAAATGTTACAAACGGAAGACCACCATTTTTTTTTTATACTCAGGAAACCACAAAACATGTTTTTCCGATAAAACAATCAATTAAAAAAAAACCCTAATCTCTAAAGTTTGATATGATCACAATACTTCCTCTTACACCAATTAAGAGAAAGTAAATAAACATTAAGAATTGATAAAATATAAACAAAATTAATATATGTTTTAGTAGAAGAGTGAGCCAACATCATCACTGAGTGGTATTTATAGTTTCCAAATAATGTTATAATGAGCCGGCTTTATCATTAAATGACTGCCTGAGGAGCCAACTAAAACAGTATAGTTGCCATCTGGTGGCAGTAAACCGTTAGCAGTGGATATATTGACTTATTACAAATCCACTTTCAATTACATTTATGGTTATATAGCCATAGCATATGTTTCCTATACGGCATTCGTAATAATTTAACTAAGAAATGCAATTGCTAAGTTTATAATATTACTTCAATCAGTTCTCATTACTTTTAAAATTCATTATTCATAAATTGTTAATGAAATAAAACTAGCTCTATTAAATATGAAATAGAATTATTATCCATTAATAATGTTACTGAGTACGCGGAATTGATTGCGATATATTGTTTTTCAAAACCTTTTACCAATTGTCCATCCTTACCGTATAACTGGGCGTTTTATTTATAAAAGAGCACCTCCTAAACGTCACATTTGCGATTGTGCAGGGCATAATATTGTAAAAAATATGATGCGAAACAATCTTACGGCTATTTTTCATTGCAATTTTCATGGATTTCATTGATTATTATTGATTGGTTTATTTATTTATATGGGTATTACCAGTAACAAATTTCACATATAAGTTAAAATGAACATATATGCACCTGCACTTAAAATATAATTAGGCAAAAAAAAAAAATACTATACTTCCGGTAAACTAATAATTCTTCAGCCTTCTCAATTTTGGCTACAAATTAAATTCTTATTAATATTACATAGACGATTATTGGATAAGTGATCTTCACAATTGCAAATTTAATATTTAGGTAAATGTGTTGTATATGTATATTTTATGTAGCAGAGCGTATTGAAAGGGTGTGAGTATGTTTTATAGAAGATATGTTTATGATATAATGAAGAAATCACCACTGCTTACGATAAATAATTTTAATATAAAATGTATTTGGTGTGTTGAGTTGTTGTGTGTTTTGTAGCAGTAGTTGGTGTAGCACGAGCGGTTTAGTAAAAGGGCTTGTAAGGATATATGTTTAAGAGAGAAGTATTAGTAATAATCAAGAGAGCACCACTGTTTTAATGTCTAGCTCAGACTATGTTGAGGAATGTCTTCTAATTGTTCGTTCAAATCTTCCCCTGTGAGAAGAAAGGGGTAGACAATGCTATCAAGTTCATGAACTCTAAAAGACAATAGTGGTCTTCTACCTGAATAGTCCTTTTGCAAGGAAATGCCATATTTTCTTCATAATTTTGATTTTTTTTCAAATTAAATATATTTTTATATTTCTTGCATCCATCACAACTATATTTGAATTATTGAATAATGTGAATAACAATTACAAGTTAATGAAATAACTTATAAATATACAGAAACCTCTTGCACTTAAATGATTCTTGTAACTAGATTGAATTCAAATCACAAATGTTAAAACTCAACATTTCTTGGGTGACACTGACTGTAAAAGACGAATGATGGAATGATACTCGTTGAATGCTTTGGAATAAGACTGATGATATAATGCTCTGGATAGTTAAAATCTACTCTTAATACATGATATCTAGAAGGGATTAAAAGACAAAGAGTGGCCGAGTTCTCCGACATCTGTTGTAACCGGTCTTTTTTTTTTTTTTTCGATGTTCAGTTATTTACAACGCGCTATGTACAACTCTTACTAAATCCATCACAAATTACGTCACCAATAAATACTTTTTCCCACAAATATACCATTGTAATATATATAAGTAATCTACTTATACAGGTGGCTTACTCCTCCTCCCGCCCCTTTAATGCTCAGCTAAAATTCTGTACAATATTTACACAGCAATCATCTCCCATTCATACAGGTGCCGGGGTTACCGGTGTCTTGTATCGGGGCGTTTTGAGCCTTTGCCAACCAACGTACAAAATTTCCTTTTATAACTGATATTATTTTAAATGTAAATATATTTCCAATTATTCTATCTTTCCATTTGCTTCTTCCACTACCCAAAGTCTTTTTAACTAAAACGTCCAGCAAACATTATAATTATTGTAATTTAAGATTTGTATCCATCAGCCATTCTGTAAAATAGTACCATTTTTTAAATACGAAAATAAGCGTTTGGGATGTTTGAAGACAAATGGAGGAGAATTTTTAAAAAGTTTATTTGTTCTCATTCAATTATATCGAAGAAACATGTAAACAACGTATTGATGACAGTAATCTATTTCATATTTAATAGAGCTAATTTTATTTGACAAACAATTGGTATTAATGAGTTATGACTTATAATTTTTAAAAGCATTTTAAACAGATTGAAATGATATTATAAACTAGGAATAATTGTGTTTCTCAGTTGAATTACAGCGAATGTCGAATAGGAATATGTTCCTATGCTACTAATATGTCCCTGACTACATAACCATAAATGTGACTGGAAATAGAGAAGTTACAAGTCAGTATATAGTAAAGATGCCAAGTTTGAAGTAAATATGTTCACAATAACTATAAAAATTGCGCGAAGAGTCGTATGAGTTTGAATATTTAGATTTTTTTTTTTATATTTATAAAGTTTCACAGAAATTTTGAGCGTGTAAATTCACTTTTGCACTATTGCGCTGTCATAATGTTGATCAATGAAGACAACTTAATGATAGACGATCTTCCAAGTACTTCTTCTTTTGTGCAATTCATGAATTAATTTTAATTTTAAACTAATTCATATTTGTCAATTATTAAATTGTAGGAGTGATTGGATTCCCAGTACTGGTGAAAAACATCAGAGATTGGGTTATTTCCGTTATAGCCTGCTGCATTTTGTATCATCAACTGGTTTCAGACGTGTGTCCATCATTTGATTGGACAAATTATCGCGCTAGTAAGTAATAAGATTCCACTGTTAGTCGTCGGTCGCTGAAAAGTCCGAGACATCTTACTATGTCTGCCCAAGAAACTGTGGCTAAAAATGTAAATAAAAATATAATGGAGTGTGGAGGAGAGAAATTAGGTTTGATTGAATGAACGAGATATGAAGACACTGTTATAATGTAGCTATAAGTTTACACTAACTGCACTGGACTTTATAATGAAACTGATAGAATAAAAGGTGGGAGTAAAGATATGAAACGATGCGATGTATGGTTGAATCTGATAGATATCCTCTAGATAGATTTTCACTGGCTTATATATACAGGTTCTCCCACTCTAGCCTGCTTAAGTCGGAGAGTATCAGAGAGGGCCTGTCTTCTCTCTGCTTGCTATTACAAAAATTAAAAAAAAAAATGAAAACTGAAAACTTAATTGTACCTCAACAACACTTCCATCCTAAATAGTAAGTCCAATTTAAAAAACATTATTATTTTTATTATCATTATTATTAATGATTGGTGCCCGAATGCGCGGAACCTAAGACAAAGTGTCTCTGGACTCCCAAGGGGGGAAAAAATCCACTCCTAAGAAGACACCACCAACAGGCTACCGGTCTGCTACAATATCCTAAGTTATCCCCCTAAGCATTCCCCCTTGATAGTATTTCACTTCCAAATATGCGAAACCTAGTAATGACGTAACGGGGATACAGACCTAGATAGTGGCACACCGTTTTCTTAACTCCCTCATCACATTTCTGACGCAGAGCTTTTAGATTGGAGACACCCCTCCGTGCCCCTCCAGTGCTTCTCTAATTCCTTTTTACTCTATTGTTTGACTTCTCTGCCACAAAATTGCTTGATGACGGTTAAGACTGGTTGGGGACCACAAAGTGGTAGTGTGGATCCTACTTTGGCCAACTCCTCCGCCGTAAAAGAACAAAAAAAAACATTAAATAAGGACTAAGGGGAAATGGATGAAGAAGCTTCCACTGAACTCTCTACTGAAAACTCTATTTCGAGAAAAAATCGTACTGTCCCGATACTTCTTCATATTACGCAGTTAATTAAAAATTGTGATTATTGTACATCTTTAAAATAAAAAAAAAATATGGAAAACTTCTTGTACATTAACAATTAAATTTAAAACAATTATTGTTTTAAAGCATAATTCCATTATTACAAAATAATTAGTTTAATTTAACTAGAAACACGTTCATGGAAAAGTGCTTAAACAAGTATACTTAATTTTAGATAGAAAAAAGAGTCAACTCATTCTTTTAAAAGAATCTGAGTACAAAAATTCCCCTTCCAGCAAATAAAAATAATAATAATAATAATTGGGAACAAAAGAATGTGCATTTCAATCTTTTCAAGATTAGTAACAATTACTTTAAAGTTAGGGAGGTATTAAGTAATGTCCTTGGAAAGGAGACTAAGAAGTTATAAGTTCAATAATGCGTAGTCATTACAACAGAGTGCTCAATACTGTGAGAACTAAGAGAGGTTACACAGGAGATGGGTACCATCATATACCATACCCTAAGTTACCGCAGAACTACCCATATTATTAATAGAGTCGATGGGGAAAAATAAAAATTCTAAAAAGTTAAAAATAAAGGTATCCTCAATTTATTGCTCATATAATTCAATTAGTGCTTTCAAATAATTCTAACTATTAATATTAATAATGTCCCGACTAAAAATAAAAATAACAATAATAATAATAATAAAAGAAGAACAAGGAATAATAAAAGCGGAAATAAAAATAAAAGAAACGATACAAAGAAAGAAAAACAGACCAAAAGAATTGTCACAACTGGTAACAAAACTTTTAATTAAATAAGCCCATATATTTTATTTTGAGAAACTAATTTATTTGACAAGAGATATTAAACTGTTTATATGATTACTATTCATCTAACTTTCCCCCCTTCTCAATATCACTATATCTTCTTCATCCTAACCTTTCATTTAAAAAAAAAAAAAAAACCTTCCTTCATCAAGCCAACAATATTATTTATAGATTTATAAATTCTTTTATCTCTTACATGGTATATGACATATATACGTGATGTATATTTATAATTAAAAGAAAAGTAACAATTGACAATTTACATTTTAAATTAGTTACAGAAATAATTACTTCATATATATACATGCTCACAATTTTAATCTAATATAGGTGAATTAAATTTAATATTTAGAAAGAAAAAAAAATATAAATATATAATTAAATTATAATTGAATATACAAAAGAAAATACCTCCCATTAGTTTCTTATAGTTATCAAATAAAAAAGAGGGGGGCCACACAATTTTGTCTTTTTTTTTTTTTTTCATTTTAGAGTTTTTATTATTAAGATTTCTTAATTATTGTACTACTGTGTGGGTCCGCGCACTGATCGCCTATTAAAATTTTTATATAAAGTTTTAATTGAGCATCTTATGAATTTTTTATTTATTTATTTATTTTTTGTTTTTTTTGTTCTTTTTTATTGGGCGTCTTTATTTAAAGCAAATATAATCTTTATTATTGCTTTTTAGAATTTATTCCTAATTGAAAAAAAAAAATTAATTAAAAATCCTCTGATGTATATATTAATTAATGAATTTATATCAAGACAATGTTTGTTAGTCATAGCCTGAGTCCTTACTTCTATTTTCTTTTTTACTTTCTCTTACTCCTAGTTAAGATGAAGTATTGTAATCGTGTCAAATTTTAGATATCGAGTTTTCACCGGAAATATCCGTTTTGAGGTGTCCTGAGTCAAAAAAAAGTGGTTTTTAGAAAATAGTCTGTGAGTGTCTGTTTATATGTGAACAGAATAGCTCAAAAACGAAAAGTAGTAGAAAGAAGTTCAAACTTGATATTCCGTTAGGCACACCATAGGATCCGTCAGTTAGGTCAGCGGTCAAAATTCCTCAACCGGAAGTATCACTTTACTTAATAGTTGATTTTTTTTTTTTACTTTCTTGCGATTTTCTCAAAAGCGGCTCCGACAATTTTCTTCAAACTTAGTATATCAACTATACATACAAGGATCTACAACTTTTTTTTATTTCAAACATTTCTCTGGAAAAATTCATTTAAGGGCATTTTTTGGGAGGGGTGGGGTTAGGTTTTTTCCTCTAAAGTGCTATTTCAGTTTATTATAATACTGCCATCTAAATAATATTAATTAGGAATTAAATGTGTTATTGAAATTCCGAGATTGAAAACAATTGGAATGACCGGAAGTGGGATTTTACTGAAATGTATTTTTTCAGTTCTCTGGTATTTTCTCGATAACGGCTCCAACGATTTTCATTAAACTACGAATGTGAACTATACATATGAAGAGCTACAACTTTTATTTGAAACATTTCTCCTGGTGAAGTTATTAAGCTAAGTTAAGGGAGCTTTTAAGGGAGGGGTCGGCTTTTGTTTTTCTCTAAAGTGCTATCATAGATGATTATACAATTCTACTATCCATACAAAATTAATTAGAAATAAATAGATGGCCAAAATTCCGAGTTTTTAAAAATTTGTAAACCAGAAGTGCGCTTTTAGTGAACATTTTTTTCAGTTTACGACGAATTCCAACGAATTTCATCAAATTTGGTGCATAAACTATAAAATTTGTCAAAATTACAATTTTGAAAACGAATAAGAGAAAGTTGTGTGAGTGCTTCACACCAGATTTTTTTGACTACTTTCTTGCGCATTTTTTTTAGAAGTATTTTGTACACGAGTATTCCAATAGAAATATTGACTGTCATCATTTAATACACATTGACAACATCAATAAATACTATATGAATATATATTCTAGTTCTAGAGGAAAAAAACCTTATCTAATTATTGCCTCACTTCTCCACAGTTTTCGAACTTCATCTGATGAAAAATAGCATTTATTTAATGGGGAAGGGTCCCTCTTGTAGCAGTCCACGAAGAAATTGTTCTCAAGATTCACCGGATAAATTTTCTTTTTAATAAAAGAATTGTTCATTCTGGAGAACATAATTTTTTTAATAGAAACTAGTAGAGTGGTAATTCCGCTTGAGGAATTTTGACACATAACCTACTGTCAGATCGCATGGTGATATCTAAACGGAATATCAAGTTTCAACTTTCTACGGTTTTTCGTTTTTGAGCTATGCTGTTCACATACATACATAGGGGTTTTTTGGACTCAGTGGACCACAAAACAGATATTTCCGGTGTAAACTCGATATCAAAAATTTGACACGATTACAATACTTCCTCTTACTAGGTGTCAGTTTAAAATTCTTGTTACTTAATATGTCTTTTCTTTGTCACTAATTCATTTGCAACATTTGTAACAAATGGAGTAAGCAAATATGATGTTTTTAAATATGAATTACACGTGAAGAAAATACCTAATAGTATTACTTCGTGGCGTTGTAGTAAATTTAAATGGTCTCATAAGGCTACTGATGCCTCAGACAAAGAGTTATGAATTCTTTTAATATTGGAATTTTATTAGACCGGCCTTTAATGGAATGGATAAGTCGCCATTTAAAGTTTAGTTCGTAGGATTTTAGAATGTAAGGGCTCTAAATACGGTAAACTTTAGAAAGCTTAATGCAACCCCTCATCTCCTCTGATCCATAAGTCCATATTACCATGCATGGATTCCCTTCAGTCCATACCCAGAAAAAAAATGTGGCCGTTAATAATTCTGTTGCTCTTGAATTTTTATTTATCAGTCCACAGAATTTCATCCAAAAAGTTTTGATTATTTAATGACACATCTTCGGTGTGTTGTAAGAACTGTAATCTACGTAATGAATCACAATCTTGTAAGCGACGGACTAAATGAATCCCATATTTCCGAAAACTAAATGAATTTAAGTATTCTCCGTACTCTATCTTTATAAACTCCTATCGTGTGCACTGTTTGATAGTAAAGATGATTGCAGTTTAAAAAAATAAAGTGAAATAATACAAAAAATCTAGTTGCAGATCAAATGTACAATGCGGAAAAATTTGATCCCAATTAGAGATACGCATTGTGCTAGAAATGGGAAAACTAAAAACTACAAGTAATCTCGATAAGTTCTAAAGTTCTATAACCAGACTGATTTCTATGTGTGAATCTCTTTCAGCATAGACTCTTATAGTCTGACGAAATAATATGCAAAACTGAATGAAACTTCAAAATGCGGTCCTGAATATTGTCACAATCATTAATCACAATTTTTTTTTTTTTGTGGTTTAATGCATTGCGACCAAAAGAGGTCTATTGTGCTTCCCCTAGCCAAGAGTGAGATTATTCACCTTCAACAGCACCCCTTCCATATTAAGATCTCCAAAGAAATCTCAGGATCTGGGCAGGTTCTAGGGAAGGTATATATGTCTTTCTCCATCGCCTGGTAACTACCCAGGCTTCGAAATCTTCTCTGGATGATAGCATAGGCATTCTGTTAGGAAGTGTATTGGAATATCTTCCATTTCACCATAGAATTTATAGATGCTATTGTGTCATTCAGGAGTCTACAATGGCCGAGAAACCAGTCAGCATATGAAGCGTATTTTTACTTAAACTGATTACATGCTTCAGATCTTTTATCGTTGTAACCACCCAGGCAGGTTTGGAGCTTGGAAGGATTTTCCAGAGCTTTGCACTTTTCATTTCCTCCTTATCTCTAATCTAAAGTTCTTCCCCAAGAGACTAATCACTTATTCCATAGAAGGGTTCAAGCTCCAACTCCATCATAATACAAGCATTATTAAAAGTTCACGCTTCAACAAGATTCTTTGAAAAATGTTTTTCTTTATTCACATCATAGTTAAGCATTTAGTAGTAAATATGTAACGGGAAATGTAGTTATCGTCACATGGAAATCAGAGCTAAATATAATACTAGTAGCATTCAAATTATGAGTTTTAAGATAAAAAAAAAAAAATATTCAATTCACAAACAATAAAATAATCTTTCGAAACCTAATAAATGGCCATCGCATTAAATTTCAATGCCACCTATATAGAATAAAAATTCATAATATTTGGACTGGTCATAGATATTGCAAGTTTTTATTTTTAATTGAATGCAATTTATATTTTTAAAAGACCAATATAAAAAAAAAAGTTTGTTCCTTATTAATTTATTGCAATAAAAATAAATTTATTTAATGCTATTTAAAATAATAATAATAATAATAATAATTAATATTATTATTATTATAAAAATATAATACATAATAGAAAGGTATACATTTTAGAAGAGAGGAAGCATTCGCTAATGTATATAAATAAATTAAATTTAATAAGTTATATTTAGCAGTTGAAAAATAGAGTAGCAAGCTAGCCACTAAACAGGATACACTTTTAATTATTATCATTATCCTTTTTCTTTCTTTTTTTCAGTTTATTATTGGGTTCAATTTATTTACATGAGTGATTAACATTGTTTCTATGTATGAATATTTTTTTCAATTAATTCTGCTAATAAAATATAACCGTTTTCAGAATGTTGCTGCATAGAGACTCGCGACTGACATTCCGAATGTCACTCTTTTGACTACTAATGAGTTTTATAACTTTTATTTAAATTTAGATGTTTAGAAATATTTCATTGGGAGTAATTCGGCATGCTTCGCACTTTCTGGTTCGCAAGATTTCTCGGGTGCTCACCCATGAATAACTATGGAATTAATTTCATGTTGATTAAGTAAAATTTCATCAGGGTTACGCCGCTTTAATTCATCATCAATCCACATATTCATATATGTCATTCCATTATGTTTGGATTGTTTTTTTTTTTTAAACATTTTTAGCTTCCATATTAGCAATAATTTGCAATATTTGCACTTTAGGGGGAGAACAAATTATTCGACAACATGACGTGGCAGTTTTCACATACACACACGGTAATTGCTCAGATTCATAATGAAAAGCACTGATCCTGTTATACTATCTCTGTGAAGGATATTGCCCAAGTGTCCGCTTATGATTTACAGGTAATAGAATTTATCCAGAAACGTTGGTCATACCATTCCAAAGACAATTCACTAAAATCGTACTTTCGGAAGAGAAATGAATCTAAGAAATGTTACGCAATATGCTGGCCTAAGTAGAATCAACCATGGATCTGTATTCTTCTAGATTTTGCTGGCCCTTTTTTGGGAGAAAGATGTTCCTGTTAGTAGTGGTTTGATGGGAAGAATAATTTCTAAATTCCAAATCAATAGAATAAAGCAATTAATTGTCAAATATGGGATTCTAGAAACAATTGGCTTAGCTTTTGCTCCCAATACTTCCAGCTTTTTTTTTCAAGTCCTCTGGTATACACATTCCAGTTCAAGCGGACAAGTGGAAACATAAGTGGGAACTTTTAAAGCTGCAATTAAAAAGATATAACAAGAGAACGGATAAGCTCAGTGGTAGCGCACTGGACTAGCAACGCGGAGATCACGGGTCGAATCCAGCCGTGCTACCCTTAGATTTTCTCTTCCTAGGAGCCTCTATAGCTCACTGTCCGGTGATGGACAGTGTTGTCTGTAACGAGAGAACACTATCCGGTGGCCGGCAGTGCACTGAGAAGGCGCCGGGCGCAAATGACTTCAGATGTTGACATGCCTTAAATTGTAAGGGGAAAAGCCATTCGTAGAATTAATGCAAAAAATGAATTTATTTAGATTTTTATTTATTTTTAGATATCGAGCATCCCCACAGATTACTGCTACTGGCTTGACACCAGCGGAAATATTCCTGGACCGAAACATAAGAACACAACTAGACTTCTTAACACCTGTACAAACCCAGTTATGGAATGCAAAAGAAGCACCTCAAGTGAAGAAGGCGTTCTCTCCACAACAGCGGATTTTTACCGGCAGTTATGAAGCCAAACAGGAATATTGGCGAAAAGAAACTGTTTGGAGAAAATAGCTGGTTAGTTGATATGGAAGGACAGACTTGGAAAGAAGTGAAAGAAGAAGGCCTTTAAGTGGGCGGAAAAAGAAGTATAACACATGGTGAAGCACAGGCAAGGCATACTAAACAACAGAAAAGAGAAAGAATAATGGGGTTAATTCAAATAAATAATTTAATGAAACAAATACCATATAGTAATATCGTGAAAAAAGTTTTCTTGGTGTTAACTACAAAAAAAAAAATGATATAAAGTTAATTATAAATGATCTAGTCTTTTAAATTATATGAACTGGCTGCACATTGGTCAAAAGTTGTCACATTATGTTCCTCGAAACCAGAACCAATCCTGACCAGATATAGAAACATTATAAACGTCATAGCTGAGATAAGAGATATTTGTATCCAATTTTCGGCACCAGAAATTCTGCATTACCAAACTTAGGGAAAAACCTGAGGTGCCAACATGAAGAAGTTGAACTGATTTTTATTATTAAAAATGGATCTGCAACAAGAGCTACATTGTGTGAATGTTGCTGGTCAGGGCTCTTCAGGAATATCTTAGAAATACTTCTACCTCGCAGCAACACTCCTCCATTTGGCAGAGTGCTTTCTTTTTAGCTTCTGCAACTCACGCAGTTTTATAGCAAGTGTTCCCTGATAAAAATCTTTCCAATCTTAGCAATGACTTCCTTCCAGTCATGGACAGCTTCACAGTAGCATTCAACCTTATGGATGAGCACAGTTGGTTGTCGGCAGTCCAAAATGCTTATCGGAGATCCGTATAAGGCTATTAGTGAGACGTTGCTGTGTCTTTCACGGAGCTCTCTCAGGCATCTGGTTGGATCCCTTAATGGACATTGTGGTTTACTTAGAGACATCTCTAAGTAATGGGGCTCATGCCGGATCCACTTTGTAGAGTCTGTGAAACAGAGGAGGAAACACCCATCCATCTTATAACAGACTGCTTGAGTTGTGAGGAAATAGGGTTCAGGATCTTTAGTCGGAACAAGGTGTCTGTGGAAGAGCTTAGGCTATTTCCCCTTAAGTTATTGTCCGATTTGTGCGGACTGTGGTGAATCTTAGATGGATTAGACCCGGTCTGGATATTTGTTCTATTCCCGGTTTGTTGTTTTTCTTAGGGTAACTATATGGGCCCAGTGAAGCTTTGGTTAGCGTAGGGTTTGGTCCCTCCCCACAGTCAAATAGTAATAATAATAGTAATGACTTCATACAATGTAATAGTAAAACGGAAACTTACAATCAACTAGAGTCCGTCCAAAATAATATATATATATTTCCCAAATTGCTACTAATAGGTTCTCTTTAAAGTCATCATAAATATCAATTAATTTTAAGATTAAAATTAGGTGGAAAACATCAAAATCATTCCAACTTATTTAAATATTAATAATGACAATACAAATACACCATTTAGAGATATGAAAACTTCCTAAGGTACTAACTAGTTTGAGTCAAATATTAACTAAAGTTAATTTCCTCCAGAATGCGCATACCTGTAAAGGTTTAAAAAAAAAATGCAGAGATTCTTTGGAAAATCGTAAAAACTTATTCCAAAGCTAAATTACATTAGCACTTCCGATTAAATGATTTTCGAAAGCTAGTAAATCACATCTTGTGTGGCAAAAAAAAAAATCAGATTCAAGAGGCACAATCTTATTCACGATAAAAACACAAGAATTGTTAATAATTTATTAATAAACCCATGGAGACAAACAAAATTACATTTTTATAATTTATAGATTCCAGATATAAGAGGGGGGGGGTCCTCCTGGATGGCGAAGAGTTATTTAAGTAAATTCCTCAATTAAACTAATATATATTTATAAAAAAATGAAGTTCAAAGACGAAAGAAAGTGGTTATAATTAAGTAGATATTAATAAAAGATTAAATGAAAAAACATTTAACAGGTCTATAAATAGGAGAAGAAGAAGGGTATTAAGGTGCACTGTGACAGCCATAAATAGAACGTGTCCAAAGGGGCGGAAACTAACTTCCTGTATATCAAATAAGGAAGTCATGTAAATGCAAATATGTAGGAGTTACGCCCTTAATACATATTATAAATATCGTATCATTCACTCACCATATATTTCTACTAATATATTTGAAAGTTTTTAAAAATATATATATGAGTTTTAATAAATTCAATAAATATCAAATAAAAAGAAAAATTAATTTATTTACTATGAAAGTAATGTATACAAAGTAAATACAAATATTATGATATTTTATAATATTTAAAAGTAATTCTTAGATGGAATAGGGTTTTTCAAGCTTTATTTGAACACACTTGGAAAAGGTGGGCTGATTTGAATTTTATTACATTTTTGCTTTAAAAGAAAAGCTATTCTCATTAAGAATTCAACTTTACATTAAAATAAAAAGTATGATAAGGTAAAAAAAAAAAGAAAGTAATATATTTCTAAAAATGGAATATTGTAACAGCCTGCCAGAAAATATGAAATGAGTTTTTACCCATAAATAATAGAATATTGTACCATTTCTAACTGTTCATATAAATTTTAACGATTCTTCTTATTTAAGAGACACACTCCAACGGATTCCTTCATCCTATAGACCAGACGCGAATTTTTTTTTCTGAAATTTATTTTTTAATAATAAAGTAATTTTTATTTCATTAATAATAACTGTATTCCTTAAAAACCAACGTAAATCTGTAAGTAAGAAAAGGAGTAGGCAAAATGTCGATCGCGATCTAAGACATTTTAGAGTGGCCATGGCGCCACATTATTCCAGATTAGATAAATATAAAATAAATATATTTTTTCATACACATAAATAGACTCCTACGTCGATTATGCATCTGTCGCTTAGAATACGCTCATTGCTCAAAATGAATGTAGTTCTCAACTTTTCAAGATTTTCTAGTAAACGGCTATAACGATTTTCTTTAAACTTTATATAAATACATTACACATAGTGCAGTCTTGGAGGGAAAAATCCATTTTTGGGGTGATAGATTAATGTCACGCATTTCCCTAAAATACTATTGTAACACCTACATAATAATATTAATAAGAATTGAATGTGTTGCCGAAATTTCGATTTTAAAGAAAATCGATTGGCAGGAAGTAGGAATGGTAATACTCGGCAATTACTTAATACTTACTTTGCAATTTTCTTGAAAAAAACACGACTTGCTTTAAATATGGTGTACTAATTACATGTGTGTAGATCTATCTTTTTTATTTGAAACCTTTTCCAAAAAAAATATTTGTAGTGTTGGGAAGGAGGTGTGAATAACACTTTCCTCAAAAGTGTTATTTCATTACATGTGAATGGGATGAAGAGTTTCCGATCTCCCCAAAAGATAGCGCTTGGAGTGCCATTTGGATTATGCCATCTTGAAATGACATCTTTCAAGATGTATAACCTAAAAATTTGATAAAGCTACTTTGTGTTGTTTTTAAACTCGGACTTTTTAAAGTTATAAAGTTTTCTCTGTTTTCCAAGTTTGCAAAAAAATCAAAGTGCAAGCCGTGATAAAATATTTTTTTAACAAAGGTTTACACAATCACTATATTGCTTCTCTTATACTCAGAATCTCATTGTGTGATCGCTTATTTAACGCATTGTCCGAAAGCGGCTCAGATCATGTTTCGAATGCTTGCACCGTGTAACAGGATCCGCGAAGAGCAGAGAAACACAAAAATGAATTAATCTAGTTACCTCTTTACCTAGGCCATACTAGGGAGGGATATTCCTATATTATATATAGCTCTATATATATAATATATATATATATACCGCGATCTAAGCCCTACAAGGGGACGGTTTTTACAACAGTTTACGACCAGTTAACAACTAGTCAGCAACCTTCTATTTCATCACTCAGCTCGTCTGTCTCTCTCTATCTCTCGCTTCTTAACTTCTATTGTAAAGTCCTTGCAGTTTGTGTTTTACAGTGTTTCAGTGTTTAGCATTATACAGGGTTCAAGCATATATATTCTAGTTTATTTCATCTTAAATACCCATTCACTCTAATTCTCTCTCCTTCTCACATCCATTATACACCCTGCCGGTCTTCAGAGTTTATTCAGCTTATTCAGAAGTTTTCATAAAGGATAGCTATCCAGACTTTATGCTATTCACAATTGAAATTCATACCCCTCTGATCTGATAAAAGCTTGTTAATTTGTCGTCCGGTCAAATGTCATGTTGAAGTAAATAAAACCGACCCTACAGTTTCTCACAGAAAAATGAAACAAAACAAACTATGTATATAAAAAAAAATTAATTAAATGAATAACATAGGAATTGTCATAAAGTCAAATGGACGAAAGATATAGAAATTAATGTAGAATTTTAAATCGAATTTAAAACCTGTCATATGATGAATAGGAGCATGATACATTTGGAGTTAAAATCATTAATAATTGTGTCAGTCAGTAATTGTTACATTGATTGGTCTGCAGTAAAGGATTGGAATATAGGTCAGTTTTATTTCATTTCATTTCTGTATTGTTAAGGGTTTTATAAAAATAAAAATGATCTATTTTCTTAGAGTTTTTAATTGATCTATTCCTATCAAAGGAGGTGGCATTTTCCTTTATATTTTCTAAATAATTGCTTTCAAAAAAATCTGACAACGACTGAATTGGTTAATTTAAACAATTATTCGGGTAATACATTAACAGCCTCTTTATACAAATAAATAAGATAAAAATCGTAATTATTATAACGAATATTTTTAAGTTAGCAAATATAATAACTTTTTTGATGCTACAGACACGCTTCCTCTAACAGCACTGTATAAATTATATTGAAGGCACTTTTGAATTATATGGCAGCCATATCGCTAGCCATTCAAATTTTGGCTTTCCAAATGTGTCAACTAACTTGTAGTCTTATGAGGTACATGATAACACACGTTTATGAAGAAATTTTCCTACCGTTTCTACAACTCTTGTCTTCTAGTGTGTAGCTTGTACAAAATTGGATTACAAAACATTACGATCTTGACGCAACATTCTATGAAAAATATAACCAACCAGTCGGCGCTTTTTATTAAACGTTTCTTAAGATATTGAAGATGCTTTTACCATCTTGAAGATGAACTGGAAGGAGGTTTGATGTTAGTTTTCTCTTTTAACACTTCAAAATCAGGTCAGGAGTAAAGTTATGTTCTCTGGTCAAACGTTGCTGGCTGCTCAAGAGGTTTACTCGTATTTACGCTCACACAGCTTACAATTTTTTTAGTTTCATAGTAAAATGGACTTTATAGCAACGGCGATCTAGGTCGCATTCTTAGTTACCTTTTAGAAATCTCAATTATTATATTATATATGATTTACAATTGACCTCAGTGTCAATGAGGCTATAGGATTATACAGTAGTATCCAAGAAAATCGCAGTAGAGAGATTCCTTGGATAAACTATTAGAAATCACACTATCTGATTGGCTAACTGATTTGAATTCCAGTCAACTAGAAGTTTATAATCAAAGACAGTAAAGAGTCTGATATTAGACTATCAAAAAGGCAAAGAACAAATGTGGTAGTAAGAAATTGAAGATTTCCTACCTGCTACTCACAGAAACACCCTTCAACGAGTAGAATGTGCATTATTAAAAGTGATTTTTTTTAAGGTTTCTGAGGAAATTCAAAATTCTAATCTGTTAAAGGCATTTATTTACATACATATGTAATACATTATCTTTTTTTGACGTTTGGCCTGTATTATTAAAACAGGCCCATCTCGCCCGCATTAAAAATTTGATGTTTAACCTCCTTTAATTTTAAGCCAGACATTTTCAAGCCAGTCTCCAGTCAATCTCTGTTTAACACTAGCTGACTCACCTGAGATTTTTCCGAAGACTATGTCATACCGAGCACGAAATCTTGCTACATGTGAAATTTTCTGTTTTTAAAAGAGAAGCTAGCTCATTCGCTTTGGCCTGAAGGATAGGACCATTCGTTGTTCGCTCGTTGTTTGAACCAACTTAAAAGTATAATAAAGATTGGACTCACAGTCGCTCGGGTAAGGTCAGATGTGTAGTTCACTATAGTTTCAGAAATTCCGGCAACCAGCTCTTATTGTACCGTTGGTATCCTGTTTATTTCAATACAAGTTTTCTCTGATATATGGCATACTATGCCAATACATCCAGCAATTTAATATATATATATATAAAAACAAGACATTTGATTGCGGAAATATTGATGATCTTGCGTGACAGTTTTGACTTGAACCCACCGTAAGTGGTCAGTGTAAAGTACCATTTGTTTTGGTAACTTCCCATCAGTTAAGTAAAATATTAGAGGCTATTAATTATGTTTTAAAGATTCCATGTTTAAGTTGACTACCGGAAGTTGAGAAATACTGTAAGAGAAAGTCGTGAGATTATTTCATATCAGCCTTTTTATTTTATTTTATTGTGCGAGTTGTCTAAATAGGAAAAATAAATAAACTAACACTATCAGACAATAGAATACATGTCAAAAAAATAAAAAAAAAAAAGGGAAAAAATGTAAAAAGAGGTAATTAAAAACGGAAACAGGAAATCAAAACTTCCTTACAATGCGTGACTGTCAAATAAATATCCTTATACTTTATTCACATGACCTTATTTTTGACACTTTTAATATTATTATTCTAAAAATAGTTAGATGAAAATGATTATAGTTATATCAACATTATAATATATTATTAATACATTTCATGTTTTACCATTTTTCAATAAAATTCAACTTTTTTTTTTTTTTTCTTTCTTCAATCAAAGGAAAGTTTTTGCGAACAACCTTTCTTCAAGTACCTAAACGTAAAAGTAAAAACTTAATTTGCGAGAGAAGAGTTTTAATTTGTGAAACAAAGTTTATGTGACTGATAACAAACTGATTGATTGTGCTAGGTGTATAGCTACACTAATTTTGATGGAGAGGGACATTATTAGTTCATAACCAAAATCTTCCACGTATAAAGAAGAATGATATGTGACTAATAATAAGTATAATTAATTAAAAATATTTTAATTTCAGAAAAATGAAATAACGTACAATAATATAATAATTACCTACTCATATCAAGAACTTGACTGACATATTGTTATGTTCTTAAGAAGTTCTGGTCGTTGAAGAGAAAAATAAAATCTAATGTTGAAACACCTTATATTTGAAGGATGAATTTTTCCTGTTTTTACCTAAGGGTATGGGAAGAGATTAGCTCTGGTAGCGCGCTGAAATAGCAATGCTGCTGTGGTAGATGTAAGAAGGTGAGTATCAACATAATTTAGGAATTGGAATAAATAAACATGTTAGATGTACTGAATACTGTTATAATGAATAGAAACACACACTGCAAGGACTTTACACTGATTGTATGATATATCAGAATAAGGAACGAGAGAATAATTAAGAGAGAGATTGACTGGTTGAGAAATTGAAAGTACGTAGCATGTGTTGACTGACTGGTGCCGCAAAACTGTTCTGCTATAGGGCTAGCTCGTCTCTATATATATCGAATTCTCTCTCCCTAGTTTGGACTAGGTAGAGTAGTAATTAATGTTTGACTCTTGGTTTTTCGCATATTATGGTTCTTAATTAATTTATTGATTGAAATCCCATTACATCATGATCAATAAATTAATTAAGATCCCCAATAACTGCCCTTAGGTTTTCTTTACCTAGAAGCCTCTACAGCTCAATGCCCGGTGAGATGGGCAGTACACTGAGAAGGCTCTCGGGACACAATAGATCTTTCAGATCGCAGTGCAAAATCCCATATAACAATCGATCTGCCAATGGAAGTCAAACCTGGTCCACTACTCAAGTACAAGAAAAGAAGATACAGACATGGCAAAGAAGCGTCAGAAGCAATTATGCTTAAATATTAAAAAAAAAAAAAAAAAACTTCAAAATTGGGAACTATTTAATTAGGAAGTATATTTCGGTAAAGGCACAGCAGGCTTCATTAAAAAAATTAATTTTAAATAAGCCTGACGCCTAGTAAAGAGCGATAATAGTAGATGGAGCAGATTATACACTTTTGGATATGAAAAGAAAGAACGAATGAGATCTACCGAGAAATCAGTAGGGAAGAAGGAATCAACGAAAACTCAAAAGAAAAAAAGAACTAAATATTTAAAGAAATGTTTTTTTTTAAACACTGACGGGTTTATTAAACTTTATTATACAAACTATACATGCAAAGACCTATAACATTTATCTGAAACTTTTTCGGAGTAAATTACAATCACCGGTTTTTTTTTGGAGTGGGGAGAGGAGGGAGATTATGCTTGCCTCAAAAATGTCATTTTATAAAGTTTAAAATCTTCCATTCGTATAAACTGACAGCAATTAAACATCTAATAAGGAATTATATGTTTGAAGAAGAATTAGTCAAAAATATCACTATGTAATTATTGCAGTACTAGAAAATCTAATGTTTCACATTAGATTTTAATTTACATTTTGGAGATTTAATATTATTATTTCGTGTAATATACTCGTAAATATGTAAAAATATATTATTATTATTACTCAAACCCCAGTTGTATATTCATAAAATTATTCAATTTAAAGTGGCTCCCAGCCAGAAAATTAATTGAATTATCGTTAACAAAAAAAAAAAAAAAAAAAAAAAATCTGGTGTGAAACACTCACACAACTTTCTCTTACTCCAATTCTCAAAATTATAATTGACAGCTTTTATAGTTTGTGTACCAAATTTAATGAAATTCGTCGAAAACTGAAAAAAACTGTTCAGTAAAAGCGCACTTCCGGTTTACTAATTTTGTCATGAAACTCGGAATTTTGGCCATGTATTTATTTCTAATTAATTTTGTTTGGATGATAGAATTTGCATAATCAACTGTGATAGCACTTTAGAGAAAAATATAACCCCACCCCTCCCCTAAAAGTGCCCTTAAATGCATTTTCCTGGAGAAATTTTACAAATAAAAGTTGTAGCTCTTTGTATGTGTGGTTGATGTACAAAGTTTAATAAGAAAATCGCCGGAGCCATTTTTGAGAAAAAATCCGCTCCGAAAAAATCCAACTAGTAAAGTGGTACTTCCGGTTAAGGAATGTTGACAGATAACGTACAGTCAGATCCCATGGTGACTCCTAAACGGAATATCAAGTTTCAATTTTCTATGATTTTTCATTTTTGAGCTATGCACATACTTACACACACACACACACACACAAGACCATTTGCTAAAAACCACTTTTTTGGACTCAGTGGACCTCAAAACGGATATTTCCGGTAAAAACTCGATATCGAAAATTTAACACGATTACAATACTTACTCTTACTAGGAGTAAGAGAAAATAACAGCACTCGCTATGTTATTATAGTTAAACCTGAAATAGAATATTCGGCAAAACATCTTGCAGCCAACACTGCTTTGCGAACCAACAACAAAATTTGGAATACACTCGATTAATATATTTAAGATAGTAAAGGATCTTTTACTTTTATTAAACATCCCTGCCAACAAACAATGGGGTACACAGCTGGCGTTCTAAAAAAGGTAAACTCTTATAAATAACTTAATTCTATTTCTTTTTCAATAATAGAAAATAACTCGTAAGGATGAGAAAGAAAGAAAAAAAAAAACAACAAAAAACAAAAAGTTAAATTAAAATTCTGTTCGGTTCATTTATTTGGAATAATACTATTTATATTTAACTTATGTGGATAAAACGATCTCATTGGGCAAAAAACAAAAAAAATGTAACCAATTAGAATGAGAGAACGAACTAAATTATCACAAAAAGAAAAAGGAAATAAAAATAAATAAATAAATAAAAAAAATAGCTGTAGAAATTTTGTCTTTTTATTATTTCTTTGCAATAAATGTTTTGCCAATAAGGAATTCTCATGGTGAAGCTGTAGAGAGAAGAGAAGAGAACTTTAAAGGGTATTTTCCCTTGTAAAAGAGAGTTTCCTTTCTTCTGCTATTGAATTGGCGTGAAACCTGTTATAAGCGATCACCTTACTGCTCTGCTCTGCTCTATCTTTCCTTTTCCTTTTTTTTAACAATCTTGAGGAGCCGCGCTCGAGAAATATTTCAACATAAAAAAAAAAAAGAAGAGAAAATAAACTTTTCTAACCCTTTTGGTTAATTGAATTTTTTAATTTAACCAAGGCAGCCCAGGTCTTGGGAGAGAAATTAACTGAAGGGTAACAACACAGAGATGGCTGGGCTATGTGCACCAATCTTCCCTTCTTACGGGGGGGCGTGGGGAGGGCACTATGTTGGAATTACCTTTAGGTAAAGTGGTGTAATTTTTTTTTTTTTTTTTTTGTTTAAACATATCTCTAAAGCCTGGTTATAACAGTAGTGTCTGCACTGGAAACAAGAAAAAGATTCCTTTTATGTAGTTGCTGCATCCACAAAATACTAACTAACAGAGTTAGTTACATTTTAATGAAGATAGTGGAAAGAGAAAATTAATTAGTAAACATTTCTTTGGTAAATAGAAACATATTAAACATCAAACTACGAGTAAATTGAATTAGTGAAATTAAATTTAAATCAAATTATCTTATGTATAAATAACAAAATGACTAAAAAGGAACAAACATATAACTTAATTACACAAATACATTTCCTAATATTCTTCTATTAGTTACTTTCTCTCACCAATAGTTGAAAAAAAAAAAAACAATTATTGCGATCGTGCCAGATTTATGTGAAAAATACTTTTCACCGGTAATATACGTACACGTTTTTAGAGGGGGCTCCTGAGTCCCTTTTAAAAGTGTTATCTTTATTGTGTGTATATAAACAGACTATCTTACAAAACTTAAACTTGGTATATCCGTCGTCATTAGACACGAAGATTTCCGATAAAATGTATCAACCGGAAGTGCTACCTCTTTACTGAATTTTCTTTTTTTGTCTTCCGTTTTCCGAAAAACGGTTGGAACGATTTTCTTTAAATTTACTATTTCAACTACATATATAAAAAAGAGCTTTGGTGAATAGAAGCATATAGAACATAAAAACTACCTTCAATCAGCGAAATTAAATTTAAATCAAATTGTTTAACATTAAAGTTTGAATTAATTTTATTTTGCTTTCTCCTTTATTTAACAAATAAACTTTTGTAGTGGAATCAATTATCGGATGTATCGGATCCCACCGCTGCCACCAGATGTAGTGGAATCAATTGTCGTGATTCCTAAGGTATGAAGTTAGATGTCTTGAAGAGGGATTTATTAGGCGGAAGTTAGTTTAGAGATTTTTAGAGAGTTATTGCTTGAATTACTAACACTGAATTTATAAAAATAGACTATATTTTTAACAATAATTTGAATGTGTGGTTTGGTAACAATTAACACGAAATGATAAAAATAATTAAATAACTTAAAGAGTTAAATAACAAATAATTTAATATGATTAAAATAAATAAATAATATGCACAACTATGAAAATAATTATAAGTAAAACCTTGTATAGGGATCAAGTATAATTGCTGCTGTAAAATGATGTTGTAAAATGATACTGATGTAAAATGAATGATATCAGTGATATAATGATGTACTGATATACTGATCCCCTCCTCCAGTGGAGCGAAGTTTATATTAGTCTTACTCAAGTAAGTACTCTTACTAAGACATGCGACCTTGGTTAGTTCGGTGACCAGTGATTTGGGTCAGTAGCCAGCTTTATCGGTGCTTGTCTTTGATGTAATGTATTGGCCCTTGTATTTGAAAGGGGTTTTTGTTTGGCCGCGGCCCTTGTCGGTGCCACGCGGCTGGCTGAGACGGCGGCCGGCTGAGCCACTAGTTATAAATTATCCTTTCTTCCTGCCATCCTTTGTGAATATGGCGACTGGCTGGAGCCACTTTGACATTGCTATGACCCTGATATGTCATTACACTTTTATCACTTCCTCTAACTCCTAGTAAAAGAGGAAGTATTGTAATCGTGTAAAATTTTCGATACAGAGTTTTCATCAGAAATATCCGTTTTGAGGTCACCTGAGTCCAAAAAAGTGATTTTTAGCAAATTGTGTGTGTGTGTGTGTATGTGTATGTGAACAGCTCAAGAACTAAAAACCGTAGAAAATTGAAACTTGATATTCCGCTTAGGTATCAATCACCATAGGATCCGACAGTAGGTCAACGGTCAAAATTCCTCAACCGGAAGTACCACTTTACTAGTTTTCTTTTATTTACTTTTTTACGATTTTCTCAAAAATGGCTCCAAACGATTTTCTTGAAACATGGCATATCAATGTACACATACAAAGACCTACAACTTTAATGTGAAACATTTCTTCTGATAACATCATTTAAGGGTTTTGGGGGGGGGGGGACGTTACGTTTTTCTCTAAAGTGCTATCGTAGTTTCTACCATCTAAACAAAATTAATTAGAAATAAATAAATAACTAAAATTCTGAGTTTCAAAAAAATTAGTAAACGGAAGTGCGCTTTTAATGAACAGTTTTTCATTTTTCGACGAACTCCTTCGAATTTCATTAAATTTGGTTCTCTAACTATAAAATTTGTCAGTTTCAATTTTGAAAACTGGAGTAAGAGAAAAGTTGTGTGAGGGTTTCACATCAGATATTTTCTATATATTTAGATGCTTTAATATTACATAGTTGAAGAAATCGCAAATTAATCCGAAATGACATTTTCGAATTACTCACTTCTCACTTGTAATTCCACCAGAAAATCCAAAAGAAATCAATTTTTCGGGATAAATGTCACAATATACTAAGGTTTAATGAATGTCATGAAATTGTTCAAAACAATCACGATAAACGAAAAAAATATCGGTATTCTTCATCTCGATTTAGCATTGAATTTAAACAGTACCTTGATATTTTATAGATAATTAATTGAACTTTGAATTATAATAAAATGTCACCTCAGAAAATCCAAAAATTAATTTTCTCATGTTTCAAATAAAAGCTTTAGGACTATTTTTTTTACATGTACTGCATTAGCATATCACATTTAAAAGAAATCATTCGGATTGCAATTTACTTATTTCAATAAAGGAAAAAAAATCATATTTAATAAGTATATTCCAAAAAAACAATTAATAGATATAGTTAAAAAAATTAGTTCCACTGATTATTAATAATAAAGCTAACTGATATAGACAGAATTCATCCACTAGAAAATCAATCATAAAATTAGGTTATGGAGGGGGGGACGGTGAAACGACATAACATGATCTGATCTTCCACAATAAAAGAAAAAAGAAAAAAAGAAATGGTTTAGGAGAGATGTCACACAGCAGGTAAAAATTGGTTTTGTTCCACTTCGAATGATTGATATTAACTAAGCACCCTTTGATTGTTGCTGACATTTCTGATATTGATTAATCATTATTTAATATGTACTATTGACATTTAACAGGTGGGTTGTTTTCTCGGTAGTTAATATGATCGCCAGGGTGGGGAGGGCTTGGTGTCCAACTAGGCTAAATGCGCATGCGCTCCTGAAATAGTAACTCTTATTTTTCTCCTTTTTTTTTTAAAGTAATATGATATCAAAAAATATAATTCAAAATGTACTATTAAAAATCACCGAATACACATCAATTGAATAAAAATAAAATTTAATTATATAGGTTTTTTGTTAACCAGTAAATATGATCACACAGAAAAAAAACCTGGTCTGTAACACTCACACAACTTTCTCTTACTCCAGTTCTCAAAATTATAATTGACAAATTTCATTAGTTTGTGTACCAGTAAAAGCGCACTTCCGGTTTACTAATTTTCTTCAAACACGGAATTTTGCCCATCTATTTATTTCTAATTAAGTTTGTTTGGATGGTAGAATTGTATAATCAACTATGATAGCACTTTAGAAAGAAAACATAACCCCACCCCTCACATAAAAGTGGCCATAACTGAATTTTCCCAGAGAAATGTTTTTAATTAAAACTTATAGCTCTTTGTATGCGTAGTTTATATAAGAAGTTTTAAGGAAATCGTTAGAGCTATTTTTGAGAAAATCGCAATAAAGTGAAAAAATTATTTAGTAAAGTGGTAAAGTAAACGCACTTCCGGTCATCCGATTTTTTCAAACGACTCGGAATTTCAACAATATATTTAATTCTAATTGACATTATTTAGATGACAGAATTGTCTAATAAACTGAAATAGCACTTTAGATGAAAAACTAACCCGACCCCTCCCCCAAAAGTGCCCTTAAATAAATTTTCTCGGTGAAATTATTCAAATTAAATTTACAGCTCTTTGTGTGTGTAGTTGATATATTCCCAAGTTTAATGAAAATAGTCGGAGCAATTTTTGAGAAAATCGCAAAAAAGTATAAAAACCAACTAGTAAAGTGGTACTTCCGGTTGAGAAATTTTGACAAATAACGTATTATCAGATCTGATGGTGATACCTAAATGGAATATCAAGTTTCAACTTTCTACGGTTTTTCATTTTTGAACTATGCTGGTCACATTCAAACAAACAAACAAACACAGACACACACAATTTGCTGAAAACCACTTTTTTGGACTCAGGGACCTCAAAAACTATTATCCGGTGAAAACTCGACATCGAAAATTTGACACGATTACAATACTTCCTCTTACTCTAGGGGTAAGAGAAAGTAAAAATGGATTTTTTTTTAAGGGTTAGCTGATTCATGAATAAAACACTTTTTAATTCAACTTTCGAAAAATTACATTTTCATCTCCAGGCAACAAGAAAATTATGAATGTATTAATCACAAAATAGTAAGAAATTTGAAATAAACACATAAAACTGTGAAAGAATAAAAAGTTCTGGAATTACATGTAAATAGTTTTTATCTACGAATAGTAAACAAGTATACAAAAACAAAAAATTGGACGGTTACATTATGGTTGAAGCAAGTTTGTTTTTGTAGGTTCTGGCCGGTTTCGGATTTTCATTCATCTTCAGAGTGATCACCAATGTCGTTTGTGATAAAAACATTGTTCAAGTCAACTTTCTACACGAATTGATTGCAAAACTTACTCCGACAATGGATGTTAATCTGAAACCGGTTAGATTCAAGATAAAATCTAGATTACATTATTATGGTTATTTATGTTTTATTTTTTAAATATATCTACAAGCCGGGCATGGCGATGTATCAATATCTTAATATATAAATAGAATAAAAATTAATTATTAATTAATAAAAGAATTTAAAACTATTTTTTTGTATTAAATTACATTGAGGTCCCTCAGTGTCCTTTTTGGATATTGCAGGTGTTGTGTTTTACTAGTTGTTTAAAGAAATAGTTACTGCTATTATAAAACAGGACACCTGCATTATCCAAGAGGACATTTTTTATTCTTTTGTTTTATTAATTTTTTTTTTGCATCTAAATATATATATATATATATACATTTATATATTTTAAAATACTGATACAACGCCATGTCCTACATATATATTTTTAGTTGTTGTTCTAGCTGATTTAAAAGCAGCTATCAAAGTAGTCATAGACTAAGGACACAAATTCAGCAGCCACCCATGAATGCAGACAAACTCTGCGTAAAAAGATTAGTGCAAGTCTAAATGTTGCCTTTCACTGGATACTGTGCGATACTGAGAAATGAAATGGTGGATCTAGTCGCTAATCTGGGAGTTCAGACAAATCAATCAGATTACACCAATTCTGAAGCATAATGAACACTAAAGAAACGCCTCGCAGGAGAAGAGGTGGGAAAACTGGCTGGAATCCTAGTGTAACTAAAAGCAAGTTGTGGATAGTTTCATAGCAAATCTAATTTTTCGGTAAAACGTTACGAACACACTGGAACCAAATAAAGCAGAACCAAAAAAGAAGTGAAGTAGCATGAAAACAGTCACTGAAAATACGTGTATAATACTCGTATATACGAACACGTAAAGAAATTAAAAAAACTAACCTTGTCTTTGAGATATGATTGAATCCAAAACCAACAAGATGCCGAATAAAATTTAAAAAAAAAATATATGTTTAAGAAATTATCAACTTATTTTTTTTTAAAAAAAAGAACAAATATTACACCGCACCACGTAACAAATATAAACACAAATGAACATAATAGATAAGTTAGTAGGAATGAAGTATGTGAGGTAGCTATCAACCCCGCTTGACCTCTGGGCCCATTGTGACCGCCCTAACGATGATTAATATCCTCCTAGTCAACGCTATAATTGAGGTTACACAAGCAATTGTTATTATTGATTTCGTCATTTATAATACACCAATTTTTATTTAATATTTTTAATATAGTGATTGTTTATAATTTGTATAGAAAAACCTTCTATTAGAAATTATAAAAAAAAAAGAAGTAAATAGCGATTTTTTTAAAAATTACAATTGCGAAACTACACGACATCTCTTACTACAATTGTCGCAATTCTAATGGGCAAATTTTGAAGTCAGAATTTTTTTTTTTGTAATTTAAGGCGGGGTAACATCTATGGTCATTGGCACCCGGTGCTGGTCATTGCACCTCAGTGCAATGGCGGCATCTGGGTAGTGTTCTCTCGTTACTGACAACACTGCCGGACAGCGAGCTGCAGAGGCTCCTGGAAAGAAACCATCTAAGCGCAGCACAGCTGGACTCGAACCCGGGTCCTCCGCGTGCGAGTCAAGTGCGCTAACCACTGAGCTGATTTATAGATTTGGTTGTTGAATATGTAGTTGGGTCCGCAATCCTTGGATAACATCTATGATTTTAGCTGTCATAGCTCTGCCTCATTATTTTGGATTCTCATCTATGGTTAAAGTAAGGTTTCCAATCAATCCGTGTAGAAAGGCGGCTTCAACTTCAGTATGATGCGTGATATAAACATTTAGTTGAAAACATTTCTCTACACAAATAGATTCAAAAACCTTATTCTGACGATAGATAGGAATCCGAAACCTGTCAGAACCAAAATAATGAAACAAAAAGATTGGATAAAATCATAGATATATTTCGTTCTTTTATCTCCGACCGGGTGATGCTGTTTATAGTTTATAAGTTTAAAGAAAATCGTTGGAGCCGGTTTTCAAGAAAATCGCAAAAAAAAACTGAAATATCTGTTCAGTAAATTGATATTTCCGATTGAGGAATATTGCTGCATACCATGGTGATACCCAATCGAAAAGTCAAGTGCGTACTTTCTGTGATTTTCAGTTATTCTGTGATAGTTATTCAGTTTAAATACACACTCACACATACAGACTAATTTCTAAATACCACTTTTTCGACCTGAGAGGCACCTCAAAATGTGTATGTCCGTTGAAAACTTGATATCTGAAATTTGATTACAATACGTCCTCTTAATAGCAGGTTAGAGAGTTAACAATGTAATGGCATCCAGCAGAGAGAAGAGAGGCTCTCTCTCTGGTTAACAGAGACTACTCTCTGACTTAGGCAGGCTAGAGTGGGAGAACCTGTGTATATAAGCCAGAGAGAATCTGTCTAGATGATATCTATCACATACAACCATACAACTATACATCGCATCGTGTCATATCTCTACTCTTACATTTCATTCCATCATTTTCATTATAAAGTCCAGTGCAGTTAGTGAAAACTTATAGCTACATTATAACAGAGTCTTCATATCTCGTTCATTTAATCAAACCTAATTTCTCTCCTCAACAACTCCATTAGAACAATGTACAAATTTGTTTGGTTTTCATTTTATTTTATTTTATAACAAAATTGTTGTTTCGTTTGTTTCAATTGTTTTAGTCTGTTTTATTTTCGAAATGTTTCGAACTAAGGTGGTAATTCATCATCAATCTATAAAATTATTTATTAAACATTTATTTTAATAATGAAGAAAAGAAGTTTTAATGTCACTAAATCTCAATAGAAATTGTTATTCTCTTCTGTTTTGCGGTTCAAGCCATTATTTCCATTCCATCAAAAGTTTCCGAGTTACTATAAATTTATTTTACCTTCCAAACCATTCAGTAGCTAAACAAATGATAAATGAGCACACTCGCTGATATAATTTCCCCTTTCGATTAAACAGTTCTAATTTGATTTAAAGATAGAAAATGAGTTAGAAATAAAAAACTAAAATACCATAGAGGAACAGGCTAACCGTACCATGGAGAGCAACTTCCTATGTAACCTCATTAAAAGTTCCCAGACTGAGGTTTGTAAACTAGTAAAAGAGGAGTTTAAAACGAAGGGTCCTATCTAACTCCTACAACACATCTACACTGCTCACATATATATACACACACTCATATACATATAAATATATGTAGGAGATGTAGAGGAAAGGCTTGTGAAAGCGCGACTCTATTAAAAGGCATGTGAGGAGGAAATAATTGATAAAATAAGCTCAGGATAAGATTAGAATAGGGATGGGGTATTGGTGGCGTAGTTAGTAAGAGTGGATGAGGCAAATTGAACCTTAACTGAATTGGATTGTAGAGAGCGCGTGTGTGTGTGTGTGAGAGAGAGAGAGAGATAGTGTGACTGGCGGAGAGGAGACGGCTCATTACAAGCTGTTCGGATTAAATGTAACACAATTATATGCAGATTGGTAACTAAATGATTCTCTGGGTAAGCAACCAGCGGCTTAGATCGCATAGTATCAACGAGAGCTCGCTTCACCTTCTTAATAACAGGAATATGTTATAAACTATTTTAATCAAAAAACCTCGACGACAAAATAAATTAATGTTTTATAATTTTATTTAATTTTTTTTTTAATTTATTAATTTATTTTGTAACTGTATACAATGTACAACAAGTAAAAGTGATGAGTGCGTAATTTGTGTACGCGCGCACACACACACACACACACACAAACAAACACAAAACACACACACTGATGGAAGCCGTTAGTCTGCCAGTATGGCAAGCTTACGCAGCAGCTACCCAAGGAGGCATTATATGTTAAGATGATCGCATGACCACCGCCGCTTCAGCCTTCGACTAGGATTTTGGGGAAGTGTTCTTGATGGACATGTTCTGGATCAGAGGATTATGGTGACAATTTGGTTTAGGGTGGAATTTTGAGTAGAATGGAATGTTAAGATCGGAGTAGATTGTATGGTTGGAGACGTAGAAGAGAGCATTAATTACTGTTCTTAGGATCTTAGAACTACTGTAGGGTTTGAAGTCGATTAAGATTGGATTCTTTTGCAGTGACCTAGAGTTCTATGCCGTATATCCAAATGGGGGCTAGAAGGGCAATGTGATAGCATTTTCTTGTTGGTTAGGGTCAGTTCTGAACGTTTGTCAAGTAGTCTTTTTAGCATTTTATACCTTAAGTTGCAGTCAATTCGTTTCAGTCTAGTATGAGGGTACCACGTTAATCGTTTGTCAAGATATAATCCGAGATATCGTACTTAGTTCGCAATGATAAGGATATTGTTAAAGGGACGGGTGTTGGTTTAGTGGTTATAAGCATGGATTTGGAAGTGGGAGGAACCCAGTTAAACTCCCACGTATAACTGCTAAATTTTTATTCATTTAAAAAAATGTTAATGGTAAAGTAGGTGCTTCGGCCCCCGTCCACGCCTCAAAAAAATCGGCATTACTTTTTTCTTTTTTCTTTTTTATAAATAAAGGAGTATTTGATTGATTTGAACTTTTTATGCGACGAAAATGAAATATGCAAACAAATCAAGTAGCAGAAATGTAGGATTATATATATAATTATTTACAATT